>RJWJ010013747.1:0-39300 GCA_004363605.1 Indri indri | reverse complement strand
GGCTAATTTTTTTCTATTTTTAGTAGAGACTGCGTCTTGTTCTTGCTCAGGCTGGTCTTGAACTTCCCACCTCAAGATATCCTCCCACCTCGGCCTCCCAGAGTGCTAGGATTACAGGCATGAACCTCCACACCCGGTATCAAAATTTGGGTGTGAAACCATCTGGTCTGGGATTTTCTTTTTAGGATGGTTTTTTATGGCTGCTTCGATTTTAGTACTTGATATTGGTCTGTTCATGAATTCTATTTCTTCCTGGTTGAGCCTAGGGAGGCTGTGTGTTTCTAAGAGTTTGTCCATTTCCTCCAAATTTTCACATTTATGTGCATAGAGGTTTTTATAGTATTCATAGATGGTATTTGTATCCATGATATCATTTGTAATTTCTTTTTCATTCCTGATTGAGCTTAATAGAGTGCTTTCTTTTCTGTTTCTCCTTAATGTAGCCAGAGGCATGTCAATTTTGTTTATTTTTTCAATGAATGACTTCTTTTTGCTTTTTGTTTTATTAATCTTCCGTGTGGTTTTCTTGTTATTGATTTCATTTAGTTCTGCTCTGATCTTTGTTATTTTGTCTCTTTTGCTGGGTTTGGGCTTGGTTTGCTCATGCTTTTTTTGTTCTTCAAGACAATTCATTAGATTGTCGATTTGTGATCTTTCTGTCTTTTGGATATTGACATTTGTGGATATAAATTTTCCTCTCAGGACTGCTTTAGCTGTGTCCCACAGATTTAGACAACTTGTGTCACCTTTGTGATTTAGTTCAAAGAATCTTTTGATTCCCATCTGAATTTCCTCCTTAACCCAATAATCCTTCAGTAGTAGGTTGTTTTGTTTCCTTGACTTTGTGTAAATGTGAGAGTTTCTGTTGCAGTTGATTTCTAATGTTATTCCACAGTTGTCTGAGAAGAGGCATGGCATAATTTATAACATTTAAATTTGTTGAGACATGGTTTGTGGCCTAGGATATGATCCGTCTTTTTTTTTTTTTTTTAAAGCCAGTCAAATTTAGCAGTGGGGGGTTGAATACCAACTTTAGTGACACTAATGTTATTAAGTTCTGATAACCCACTACCATCGGACCAGCCTAGGATATGATCAGTCTTAGTGAACGTCCCATGAGTTGATGAGAAAAACATATATTCAGTGGTTTTGGGGTAGAATGTTCTGTAAATGTCAGTCAGGCCCTTTTGTTCAGGGTTTTGCTTAAGTCCATTGTTTTTTTGTTTATTTTCTGTTTGGAGGATCTGTCCAGTTCTTTCAGAGGGATGTTGAAGTCCTTGGCTATTACAGTGCTGCTGTTTATCATTGTGTTTAGATCAAGTAGGATATATCAATCTCGGTGCACCTGAGTTAGGTGCATAAATATTTAGAATTGTTATGTCTTCTTGTTGAATTGTACCCTTCACCATTATATAGTGACCATCTTTGTCTCTCATTACTATTGTTGATTTGACGACTAAATTATCTGAAATCAGAACTGCTATGCCAGCTTTCTTTTGGCTTCCCTTTGCATGGAATATTGTTTTCCATCTTGTCACCTTGAGTCTGAATGCGTCCTTATGGGTTAGACATGTTTCCTGAAGACAGAAGATACTTGGTTTGTGTATATTTATCCATTCAGCCAGCCAATGTTTCTTTAGTGGGCAGTTTGGGCCACTCACGTTTATTGAAAAAATTGGTAAGTGGAACATATCTATGTTCATCCTGTTGAGTTCAACTTTGTTGCTTTGTTTTCTCTGTTGAGCCATTGTGGTATCTTTGATCTTTAGTTTTTGGATGATTTTACACTGGTGAGTGTTTATTGTGCTGATCTGTGTGTAATGCTGTTGTTTCTGAGTACTTCCTGGAAGGCAGGTCTTGTCTTGATGAATTACCTCAGTCTTTCCTTGTCTCAGAAGGTCTTTATTTCTCCTTCATATAAGAAACTGAGTTTTGCAAGATATAAGATTCTAGGCTGGGCATTATTCTATTTGAGAAGAGTGAGAATGGAGTCCCAGTCTCTTATGGCTTGTAAGGTCTCAGTAGAGAAGTCTGTAGTTAGTCTGATGGGTTTTCTTTGTAGGTTACCTGCTGCTTTCGCCTTATAGCTCGTAGGAAGGCCTCTTTCATGGTTATTTTGGCCCCTATGATGACTTGTATCGTGGTGTCTTCCTGTTTGCAATGAATCTCCCAGGAGTCCTTTGAGCTTCTTGTACCTGGATATCTAGATTTTTAGCAAGGCAAGGGACATTCCTGTCAAGGGACCTTCCTGTCAGTAGGTGGCCCTTGCTGGGAGGAGCTAGCTGCAATGTTTTTGGGTCCTGTAACCAGCTCTTGTTCCTCTGGAGAGGCACTCCAGTTCCTCAGGTGGTGGGTGGAGTCAAGGATTTCCAGGTGTGTCCTTATTCTGCACCTCAGCAGCAGGAGATGGGGGAGTCAGGCTGGGCAGGGCTGGGTTGGGTGGGCTTGCCCTCCAGCTCCACAAATGCTGTCAGCAAGCATCAAAGTTCTGTTCTCTGCTGCTGAGCAAACCTCCCAGGGAGGAGCTGAAATGGCCCCACTAAGCCAAAAAATCTGCATGTGGGGTTGGGGCTGCCTGACACTGGCAGTCTGGACCAGGCCTTGCTCCTTTTCAGCCTCCCCTATTCCTCAGTTTCTCCCGGGCTTCTGCCAGCAGGCAGGACCTCAAGCCAGTGGAGCTCCCCTGACTGTGATGCGAGCCAGGAGGTTCCCTGCCCAGGATCCTGGCTTGAGCTGGGAGCATGGCCCTTTCATGGGAGGAGGGTTTCCTTTTTAGCATGCTGCAGCTAGGACCCACTTTGAGCTACCCCTGAAGGCACGGCACCCACACCTCAGTAGACTGGTTCACAAATATCCCTTCTGTGCCCCTGGGCAATTCAGTCGAAACCTGGTTGTACGGGATCTGGCCAGCAGGCCTGTCCCCTGGGCACCGGTGATGAATCAGTGACCTCGCCAGGGAGAAGAATGCTGGTCTCAAGTCACCCAGGGGGTGCCCAAGCTGGATCAATGTCTCCCTGTCTCAGAGTTTGCCTGCTCTACTGGAGTCACCAGGCAAGCACTACCAGGGAGGGCCGGCGGCTCAAGAGCTCACAGTCTGAGTACCCCTCAGTTTGCTGCAGAGTCCCAAATGAAAAGATCCCATTCCCTGTAGATGCCTCCGGTGGTGGCTAAATTGTCTGTCTTGGCAGCCACAGGTAGGAGAGGAAAAGCGGAGAATGAAGCACTACGATGCCTGCCAATCAGCTGGGGTCTGTGGGGCAGGTCATGGCTCAAGGGAGCTGGGAGCCTGGTATCCTGTCCACAAGAGGATCACCGCTCACTGATGGCAGCCGTCTCTGCACTGGCGGCAGCAGGTGTCTCCAGCAGCTCGGGACCTGCTGATGCCTTTCTCCTTCCAGTCCTGCTCCGCATCCTCTTCCTGTGGAGTCTACTGTAGGTTCAGGGACCCTTCCTTCTGACATTCATATGATCTATGATTCTCTGCCTGTTTGTTTTTTTCACATTCATCTAAAATCTTTCCTTCTTGAAGAGACACTCTGGCTGCAGGTGTTTCTCATCCACCATCTTGTCTCTTTCCCTGGCCTCTGAGGTTTTTGATGACAAATCTGATGATTGTGTGAGGTAATTATGATGACACTTATCGCCCTGGCAGCTCTATAGCTGTTAATAATGGACCTTATTGTGTATCACACACCACAGAAGTCATTTTGATAGTATGATGTCAGCTATGTTTTAGCATCACCCTGACACCAATCAGAATTTAAAGAAAAACAAATGGAATATTTCAAGTATAGACATTACGAGGTCTTTAGGAGCCTAAAGATATCACAGATTTTCAAACTGTAAGGAAGGCCTTGCTGAAATAACAGGAAAATATCCAATCCTCTCATTTTCTAATGACAGCTAAAGATCAATCCTATGAGCTCTCTGCTAGCAGGCAACCTGCTGGAACTGTTTTCACAAACATCAGAAGAGCCAAAAGAAAGGAAATGTAAATCTTTTTCTCCATATTTACCAGCTCACAGCCTTTAGAATTTGTTTCTATAGGCTGAAGGGGTTCCTGAGAAAGCTCCCAGACTAGAGGGCAGGGGGGTAAACTCCAGGCCTTCATTTCCTGCCCTAAACCAGATCTCAGGGGCAAAAATCACATCCCCTGTGATAAGCCTGACTATATTTCAGAGACAACTAAGTCTCCAGTAACAGAAGAAACAAGAAAGGCAGACAACTTGGTGTCTTTCCACTGCCTGCTAATTACTCCACAATTACTATTTTTCCCTCTGTCCCCATAAAAGCAGCAAGCCACTTGGCCTTGCTGCTGGCATCTCCCTTCTCTTCTCTTTGGGGTGCCACTTCATCTCCCTGCTCTCTCCCCCCACTTTCTCTCTTTCTCTCTCTCTCTCATTCTCTCTGTCCCTCTAAAGCATAAAATAAACTTTTTTTACATTTATATCTTAATTTCTGCATGAGAAATCTTTCTCCACCTGCACCATGACCTCCTACTAAATGGAAAGGTCCCTGAAGCATTGTATAGGTTTAAATTTCTAATAAACTAAATATCAATCTTCCATCCAAGTACTAACGAGACCCAACACTGCTCAGCTTCCGAGATCAGGCAATATTGGGCACACTCAGTGTGGTATGGCCATAGACTTTAATATCTCTATAACCATGCGAACAAAAAACACTTATTTTCTTTAAAGAGGAAAATGTTCTTATGACCAAAAAAGGAACAAACCACTCTGGGTTATGCCCACTGCTGATTAGCCCATTTCTTGCTCTGACCTCAGAAAGAGCCATTGTTGTGGAATTACTAAAACCTAAGAATTATTAAAACCTAGGGTTAGCCTAGGTTTTAGTAATTCCATAACCAGTCCTGATCACCTGGGAAGCTGCTGGTGACTTGTAGAGTTTGCCCACGGCAGGACTTTATACTTAGCATTGTTTGTGTAGTTAGTACAGTTAGTATTGTCTGTCACTAGTGTTAGCACAGTGTACTTAGTATTGTGAGCATAGTTAGTATCAATGGTATTGTTAGCCTGGTTCATATAGCTAGTATTATTAGTACTCCTAGCCTAGGTGGTGTAGTTGCTATTGTTCATTATTTACTTAGCATAACTACTGTAGAGTTAGCATAGATAGAGGTGACCAAGCAGCAGGGTGTGGCCTCCAATTTGTCCACTGGGGTGCTTGACAATTATAAGCTCCTGAGGAAAATTGGCTGATGCAGCTTCACCAAGGCGATGCTGGCCCGGCATCTTCCTACTGGGACACAGGTAGCCATCAAAATCGTGTCTGATCAGAGCCTCCATGGCCTGGAAAGTGTCAATATGGAGGTTAAAGCCATGAGGAACCAGAATCATCAAAACATCCTTAAGCTGTTGGATGTCATTGAGACTGAAGACACCCTCTATTTAATAACAGAATGTTCCAGTGGTCAGACTTTTTCCAGCATATACCGAGACACGGCCACAGGGAGGAGGAAGAGGCTAGGGCCAAATTCTGACAGATCCTGGCTGCCATGCAGTAGTGCCATGAGAACCAGGGACTGAAGCCCCACATCCTACTTGATGACAATGAGAGTATCAAGCGAGCTCGCTTTCAATTTGCCATGACATTTAGTGAAGCAATCAAGCTGGAAAGCTTTTGTGGAACGCCCTGTTTTTGTGCCCCAGAAGTTTCTGAATGAAGACTATATGGAACCAGAGGTGGACATGTGGACCTTGGAGGTTGTGCTCCGCACCATGACAGCCAAGACCCTGCCATTTGATGGAGAGAACTGGGGGGACCTTAAAAGCAACATCAGACAAGGAAGGTATGAGACACCTATTTTCTTCTAGGAGGAATTGAAAACATTTCTGAAACAGTTTGTGACCCGTGACCCCAGAGAGAGTCCCACCTTCCTTCGAATTATGAGGGGCATTTGGATCAACGGGCAGGAGATGCCAGAGGAGACCAGGAAAGCCGCAGTAACTGCCAGTCCTCTACCCAGCCTACTGACGAGTCCCAATCCAAGCACAGCCCCCCAGCGTGGCCCCAGGGTCTTCCCCTCCACCCACAGCACCAGCAGCCAAGGGGAAGAGTAAGGAGGACACACCTCTCCCTAGGAAACATCCAGCGAAGCCAACTCTCTCCAGGCTGGGCAGCCAGATGGGAAGACCTCGACCTCTCCCTCTGAGGAGGGCCAGGGCTGGAAAGGACTCGTGAGGAAATTTGCCAAGTTTATGTTAAGAATCTGCTGTATCCTGCTGGCTGTAAAGATGTGCCACAGAAGGCTAAACAAGTTGGTACCAGGGAATGTGGACAGCTGAAGCAGCTAGAGCAAGTATGTGGGGCGGTCCAGCCATGCTTCCTGCATCTATTTTATTTATTATGGTTTTACTGATAATAGCTTTAACAGACAAGTCATAGTTGCATACATGTATGGGGTACAATGTGAAATTTATATACATGTGCACTATGTGGAATGGTGGCATCAAGCTAATTAACATATCCATCACCTCAGAAAGGCAAATGCAGCATGATGTCACTTACATGTTGAATCTGCAAAGCTGACCTCATACAAGTACAGTAGCTGGATGGTCACCATTTTCTATTTGACAATGTTTTCTGTATGGTTTTAACGTGCCAAATAAACTTAATATGTTTGTCTTTAAATTTTAGTGTCTCTAATATATAAAAAAGTAATTTAAGTAAATTAAGTTCAAAGGCTGAATTTAGAATTTGGGTTTTGGAATGTTTGTCAAATATTTAAGGCTTAAAACATTTGTTTAAATACAATCACAAGCAACTATAAAATAAGGGTCATTTATTTATCCAAGAGAGATAGTCATCAAAAGATTCTAAAGGTTATTAAAGTAAGTTATGTGGGTGTAACCTTCACAACTTTAAGTTTAGTTTTTCTAGTTAGTCAAAACCTAAAAAAGAATACAGGCATTATCTTGATAAAGTATAAAAGTTTTGTTTTTTTCTATGCCAATTACCAAAAAGTAAAGAATAACGTTCTGCAGTATGATTTTTTTTTAAAACTAAAAGGAAACAGGTTATATAATTAAAATGAGTACATTATGTCATTTTACTAAGAGCAACTTAATATTTACAGAAAACTTTTTGTTAACCAGAATTTCTTTTTAATTGTAACTAACTGGACCACATACAAATATCCTTAATAAATTCCCTTTAAAAACTTACCCCAACTTATACGGATTACAGATTAGCTATAAAACATGCCTAAAACATTCTGTTTAAACTTTCTTATAAAAAAATATATTATCATATTCATTGCCTTTTTTACATTTTTTATTATTCATGAGTTACCTTTTATTTTGTTTTTATTTTCTTTCTAAATCCACATTTTGATTTAACCTTTACAGAAGTTCTGAATTAGACAAAATTATATATATTTAATAAGAACACATTTTATGATTATTTTACAATTTTTCTTATAAAAACATCTTATTCTTTGGGACATTTTATATATAGAATCACATGTACTGACTAGAAATTTTATTTTTAGTAACTTTAAACGTTAGTGAAAGTTTAAAGGGCAGGACGTTATGAATTGTTTTTCATAAGACACGTGTTGTTATGAAACAAGATTGTAGGTTATTATAAAATTATAGACTTTTACTTAGCCAAACTTATAATTTAAATATTTTTAAAATCAAAAATCCTATTCTTCCATAGAAAGGAGTCTTAGTTTCTCAAACAAATTTAAGACTTAATAGACAAAAATAAGAAAAAAATAGAGCTAATAGACTGAAGTACAAAGTAATGAGGAGGCTAAATCTGCCTCTTCTTCTCTTCCCCCCTTTTTGAAGTTTATTTTAAAAGGTTTCTTGTTATTCCTAAAATCTTTTGTTATTCCTATTAATAGCATATGAAAATCTAGGTCAAAAGAGAAACTAAATTTTTTGTTGTATTAGTGTATTACTGATAAAGTTAGCTTTAATAAAATCTTATAAGCAAATCCATCTAATTTTAACCAATTTGACTGTAAGTTAAGATTGTTATAAATCTTCTATAACCTTTAAATTTTATATTCATTTAATTTTACTTATTTTTTACTTAATTTAAAGCAGTTTTAAAACCAATAAATTAGATAAAATTATCTTTTTTAACAAAACTGTTAATATTTATGTCTTATAACCTTTTTATTGAAAAAATTTTTTATCTAAAATTATTTCCCTTCCATCTAGAAATTTCAATTACATATATTAATTATACTATCGACTGTTAGAAAAACTTAGGAAGTTAAAGTAACTTTGAACTGTTATCAGTCACTAATTTTATTAGCATTCCTAAATGTATTTGAAAATAAGATATCAAGGTAAATAAACTTTAACTTAGGTTTG
Organism: Indri indri; assembly: GCA_004363605.1. Taxonomy (NCBI): domain Eukaryota; kingdom Metazoa; phylum Chordata; class Mammalia; order Primates; family Indriidae; genus Indri; species Indri indri. The sequence goes on along the minus strand of RJWJ010013747.1, from coordinate 30,949 downwards.
AAATGTATTTTATTAATTACTCAGACATTTCATGATCATCTTAACATAACATGACATTAAGATTTTAAATTATATGAAAATTTCACTTGTGTTTTCCCATTCATATTTATCTAATTTATTTATTTATTTTAGTAGTTCACTTAGATTCCAGTTATTAGTTTAAGTTATTTTTTGTTAACTATTTTTATACCCTGTAAATTACACATATAATACCGAACAGGGATCAATATAATTTTAATTGTTTTTTTAATTCATAAATATTAACCAAGAAAAACATGAGTATTTTAATAAGATTTGTTATTTTAAACAATGGAATATCATTTTTAAATTTTATAAACATAGTAGAGATTTTAGAATATATTCTGTTTGAAAGGTATGAGCTAATTAGATGCTTCCAAAACAAAATTTATTGATATCAAAGGGATCAAAGTGTCCTTGGCCCCCAAAGTTTAGTCAAACTGTAGGGAGCAAAGGCCACTGTTCCCATAAAGATTTGCTGAATATTTTACTGACATGAGGATTAATAGAACAAAACTAAAAACTTATACATGAACGTCTTCAGGATGAACATTCAAACATGCAGGGAAAATTGTTCCTTTTTATGTTTAGTGTGGACAGCCATGTAGAAATATGATTGGACAAAAAGGGTGTGAGCTAATTCTAACAGGCTGAGTGGGGAACCCAGCAAGGCCTTCCTGTGTGGATTTTGTTTGGCCTCTTCTGACTGTGCCTTCCTTCCTTCTGGGTGTAGGGCAGGGCCCTTCCTAGAATGGGGGTTTTATCGTTAAACAAAGTAGGTCAGATAATTACTTTATGGCCAGTTTTTACATGAAATAATTTTAGGTTTTATGGCTGGCTTTCAGAAAAAAAGGTTCTGGCCTTTATGATCTGCCTTGCAGAAGAGGGATTTTGATTTCTATGGCTAGCTTAAGGAAGAATTGGTACAAGAGGCAGGCAGACAAGGCAAGGTCAGAAAATTTTTGTTTTTGAAACCTTCATTTTAGGATATTTTTCTGAGCCCCAGCAACATAAGATCACATGACTGTAGACTGAAAAATATTTCAGCACCAATCCTTAGCACCTCAAACAATCAACAAAATGGTAACATGTTTTTTACATGAGGAGCAAGATTAAGCTGCTTTAAAAACAATTTAAACAGTCTCAAACCTTTTTTTCCTGACTTGGGTGTAAACTTGAGTACATGAAGTATTTCTAAAGAGAAAGCCTGTCTTGAGATTCTCTTTGGATTTTAACAATCATTCATTTTTTACCTTAAAATAAATTACTATACAGAAATTAACAGTTTAGGAATTTTTTTTTTAAGGCAAAAACTCTGTTATAACAACATAATGTACACGTAACTGGCTAGCCTGTAAAAAGTAAGACAAATGGACAAGATCAAAGGAAAACTAAAGCTTTAAATTTAAGTTCTTCTAACTACAGCTTCTAGGACAATTTTGAATCCCTACCAACACTATAAATATCAGAAGATAGTGAATTAGAAACACGTTTTATGTATCTTTCTACAGACAATGTATCAGTGGAAAGAAACTGTATCTGCAGTTAGGATTAAAAAACAAAACCCAAAATATTTTCATAAACCTTTCACCCTAAGTTTGTTTTTGTGCTCTGTCTACTTGGTGTTTTATTTATTCTAATTTGCTGACACTTAGGCGCATTTACAATTTTAAAGTTAATTACATAGGTATTTTTTGTTGGTAACTCAGATTTAGTGATTATGATTAGACCAAATATTAAATTTACCGTACTTACCAAGAATCATACAAACACAGATCATTTTGTCTTTGGCTGAGTTTATAGTTTTGTAACCTTTATGTCACATGTTGACACCTGAAGAACATAAAAAAATGTGCAGTAAAACTCAGACAAAAACAAATGTATGCTGACAATTTGAAAACATTTTTACTTTTACTTTACTAATAGCTTTTTTTGTTTTTTAAAAATAATCCAGCTTATTTAGCAAAGATTACTAAATTCACATGAACCATTTGGGTTTATTTAATTAATTTATTAGCACTCCCTTATTTATAAGGCAGACCGGAACCATGTGAGCACAAACATGTAATACATGGACATACACACAACATACCTAAACATAAGCACTGACACACACACACACACACACACACACACACATGCGCACAAAGTTCTAATAGATTTTACCCTAGAACTCCAGCCATGAGCTGGTAACATAGCTCACCAGTCTCTAAAAGACAGCTGGATCCAAATTTCTTCTCATGAAACTGGAACTTGTTCACATGACAAACTTCAGTTACCCTGATTAGTAACCTAATTAGGCCTGTGGATCAAAGTTTTGGGAAAAACAGTTTCCATGGCAGTTTATTTTTTAAAAAACCTCTTTTACCCTTTTTTTTTTCTTCAGTTCAAAATGAGTTTTCAATATTTGCATTTTAGCTAAAACTGGCAGCAGGATCTCCAGGTAGACTTTCAATTGTAAATACCGTAAACGATGAGTTACCTTAACATGAATAGAAAAAGTTAGCAGGTTTTAGAGTAGCCAAAAAACAAAAGAGAAATGGCATGAGAGACATTTTAATTCTATAGTGGTAGGTGGACCATTTGAGCTCTGCATTTTCCGTGATGTGATTTGCCCTTCTGCAAAAACTTGTGCACAAGAATTGGCTATAACCAGCTAGCTGGAGCCCTAGAAAACCTGGCATGCCTTGGAACCTTTTCATTTACAAAAATCCTTGCAAGTAGAGGTGCCACAAACCAACTGGGGTGCCTGAAGGGGGTCATTCTCCATGTCTCTCCTGATTTTTAAAGGCTTTTTTCCCATTTTTCTTTAAAAGAAGCAACGAAACACTGTCATAGATCACAGTGTGCTGATTGTGGGTGGGGCCAATCAATATTTCACCACTGAGTTGGTCCCCCCTCTTATGTGTGTCAGGTTCTCTCTTTGGGAGTTTAGTACCCAAGAGGGGGTTGGAAATGGGGATGGATCAGCCCTTATATGTCTTTCCTGGATGAACCTTCTTTTAGTTAATTTGTTGTGGGGTTCCCTATAGGGCCACTCATGCCTCGGGGAATCACCCCAGGCAACTCCCACTCAGGACCCTGGTCACCCTGGTCACCCAGGGCTGCCATTTGGCTGGGAGGAGTAAAATGCCCCTTGTCTTTGAAGGTATGAAAGTCAGTCTCTAATTTATCTACAAACAAGACAGTTTACTTTCCTCTTTCACAAATGCATAGAAAAGCAAATTGGGATTAATTTTAGGATGAAAAGACAATGGAGAAGACCCTTTAGAATGCACCTCCAAATTGTAAATTGGAATCCCAAGCAACAATTCCTAGGAAAAGAACCAGCTCAGAGTAAACCAAGACCATCAACCAAAAACAGGAGGTTTCTAGATCAAATACAATATGCCATTCACAATTGTTCAATGTATGAAAGCAATATGAAATAAATCAATAGACTAAAATACAATCAGTTCTCCACTCACCTTTGTCTCCTGGTTGGCACAAGGTCTCAGAACTAGAAATTTCAGAATCTAGGACAGTGCAATTCAGTTTCCGCCTTCTGTCTTTTGCTCTGGAAACTGCAGAAAGTCAACTAACAAGACAAGCCAGGTTTGAATGATCCCTCAACATCCACCTATTCTCAAGAAAGACCTGAAAGGCAATGGAATACCCATCTGGAATATTCTATCTCCTTAACAAAATGATCTATTGAGAACTTGAGGTATAAATGAGCCAGGAACATAGGTCAGCCAACCTAATGAGGAGCTTCCAAGTCCAGAAGAGCGAAGAAGGATGAAAGCTTCCAGAGAATTGGAACTGTGGGTCCCTAGAAATTAAGTTAAGTCACAAAATAATTCAAATGTATTTGAATCTCCCATATTTGGATTGTAATGTGTGATGACATAAGAAAAAAAAATTTTTAAAGGCATTGCTGAAGGGGTGAGAGCCAGGGACAAATTTAGAGACAGCAGCACTGGGTCACCACTCACTGGGCTGTTAAGCATAAAGAAAATCCACACTGGGGAAGAAAGGGGACCGGGCGTGGGCGGAGAGGCCCTCTTGTCTCTAGGGCTCCAGACCCTGCTTTGGCTCACACTATTGTGGCTGGGATGTGTCTGAAGGCTGCGGGCTGCTTCTTGCCGGCTCCCACCCAGAGCTGTGAGTCCATGCCTGGCTGACCCCCCCTCCGTGTTGTCAGGATCCGGGGATCCCTGTGTCTTCTTGCTCTCCACTGTAAAGGCAAGGACACATTTGAAGGGGACCCTCAGGTTTTTGAAATGTGCAATACATTCTCATTGACGCTTGCCACCCTGCTGTGCAACAGATGTGAGGGCTTCTTCCTCCTGTCTGTCTGAAACTCTGTACCCTGTGACCAAATACTCATGCCCTCCCTCTGCCATCCCCCAGTCTCTCATGACCATCAAGCTTCTGTACTTCTATGAGGTGAGCTTTGCAGATTCAACACACAGGTGACATCATGCTGCATTTGCCTTTCTGAGGGGATAGATATGTTAATTACCCTTATGTCACCATTCCACGTAGTTCACTTATACATAAACTTCACATTGTACCCCATACATGTATGCAATTGTGACTTGTCTATTAAAACTAATATCAGTAAAACCATAACAAATAAAATAGATGTAGGAAGCATGACTGGACCACCCCACATACTTGCACTTACTGCTTCAGCTGTCCACATTCCCTGGTACCACCTTGTCTACTTGTCTGTAGCAGATCTATTGGGCTGGCAGATACAGCACATTGTTAATATAAAGTTGGGAAATCTCCTAGTGAGCCCCTTCTGGCCCTGGCCCTCCTCAGAGGGAGAGGTCGAGGTCTTCCCATCTGGCAGCCCAGCCTGGAGAGAGTTGGCTTGCCTGGAGGTTTCCTGAGGACAGGTGTCTCCTCCTTGCTCTTCCCCATGGCTGCTCGCACTGTGGGTGGAGGGGAGGCCATGGGGCCATGCTGGGGGCTGTGCTGGGATGGGGACTCATCTGCAGGCTGGGTAGAGGACTGGAATTCACTGTGGCTTTCCCAGTCACTTCTGCATCTCCTACTCCTTGATTCAAATGTCCCTCATAATTTCAGGAAGGGTGGGCCTCTCCCAGGTGTCAACGGTCAGGAACTTCTTCAAAAATGTTTTCTACTCTTCAGAAACGAAAACAGGTGTCTCATATCTTCCATGGGTGATGTTACTTTTAAGTTCTTCCCAGTTGTCATCATCAAACGGAATACTCCCAGGTGTCATGGTGAAGAGGACAACACCCAGGCTCCACATATCCACCTCCCATCCCATGTATTCCTCACTCGGGAACTTTTCTGGGGCACGAAAACAAGGAGTTCCACAGAAGGTGTCCGCTTCTTCCCCTCACTAAATGTCATGGCAAAGCCAAAGTCAGCCACTTTGATGTTCTCCTTCTCATCAAGTAGAATGTTGGGGGGCTTCAGATCCCGGTGGATGATGTGGTTCTCATGGCAGTACTGCATGGCAGCCAGGATCTGTTAGGATTTGGCCTGGGTCTTCTCCTCCTTCAGGCGTCGGTGTCTCACTATGTGCCGTAAAAGGTCCCTGCCACTGGCATACTCTGTTAGTGAGCAGAGGGTGTCTTCTTTCCTAATGACATCCAGAAGCTTAAGGATGTTCGGATGATTCAGGTCTCTCATGGCTTCAACCTCCATAGTGACACTTTCCAGGCTGGGGATGGTCTGCTTGGACATGATTTTGATGACCACCTGGGTCTCAGTAGGAAGGTGCTGGGCCAGCATCACCTTGCTTGCCAAAGGTGCCCGAGCCAATTGTCTTGAGGAGCTTATAATTGTTAAGCTCCTCAATGGATGAATTGGAGGCCAAACCCTGCTCCATGGTCACCTCTAACTATGCTAACTCTACACTATATATGCTACCTAACTAATGAACACCACCAACTATGCTAACCAGGCTAAGATTACTAACAATACTAACAATACTAACTATATGAACTACGCTAATAATATTAATAAATAATACTAAATAGGCTAACAATACTCATTAGACTAACACGACAAAGAAACAATACCAAGTATACTATCCTAACACTAACAAAAATCAATATTAACTATGGTATGCTAATGCTACTGACAAACAATGCTAACTATAGTATGGTAACAAGACCAACTAACTATCCTACACTAACACAACTAACAAACAATGCTAACTATACTAACTACACTAACAATGCTAACTAACAAGGAAAAAGCAGTCTCACTACAGTCGAACTCCACAGGTCACCAAAAAGCAGCCTCCTGGGGATGGTCTGCTTGGACATGATTTTGATGACCACCTGGGTCTCAGTAGGAAGGTGCTGGGCCAGCATCACCTTGCTTGCCAAAGGTGCCCGAGCCAAGTAAGGACAAAATCCTAGGCCCAGCCAGGGGCCCCTACAGGCATTACTAGGTGGATAACAATGGTGCCTTATGATGTCAGAGCAAGAAATGGGCCAATCACGGCTGGGTATAACCTACAGAGGTTTTTTTCCTTTTCTGATCACAAGAACATTTTCCTCTTTAAAGAAAACAAGTGTCTTTTGTTGACATGGTTATAGAGATTGATATTTAGTTTGTTAGAAATTAAAACCTGTAAAAGGCTTTAGGGACCTTTCCATTTATAGTTTGAAAATCTGTGAAAACGTTAGGCTTTTAAAGACCTTATAATGTCTATACTTGAAATATTCAATTTATTTTTCTTTAAATTCTGATTGGTGTCAGGGTGATGCTGAGCACAGCCAGGGCATGTGGGCAGACACAGAGCAGCCCCTCCCAGGGTGCCCAGTGCACACCAACCACCTGTGGCACTGTGAGACAGAGCCCAGCTCTCCCTCCTTAGCCCGCCCAACAAAGGCACATTTCTGGGCATTCCCATCAACACTGGCCTCTTCCTTCCTCTTGGTGGGAGGCAGGCTCCCTGTGACAGGTGGTTTACATGGATCAAAGTATTTAACCTCCCATAACCCCATGGGCGAGTGTGATTGCCATTATCTCCATTTTACAGGTGAGGCACAGAGAGGATGAGTAACTTGCCTGAGGTCACCCAGCTTGTAGGTGGAAGGGTGAGACTTCAAACCCAGCAGGAACTGTGCTAGCAAATCTTGCCCCCAAGACCAGCACTAAAAGATGCTGCACCACCCTCCCCAGCCACTCCGACAGTTCCTGTTTTCGTAATCCCTTTGGATTCAGAGCCAATGACGTGGCAGGGCCAGTTCCCTGCAGCAGGAACAGCAAACTGCAACTCTCAGCCAAGCACATTCACATGCATTTGGCTCTTTGCTTGTCAAAGTCAGCTCAGTCCATTGACTGCCTTTCCTGCAAACTTGGAACTTCATCCACTATTACCCTTTTCAAAAAACCTCTCAGCCTCGGTGCTTGCTGCTTGCCTGTGCCCTCCGCCTGCCCCCAGCCACTATCTCTGGAACGAGAATGATGTGCAAAGCAAACAACCAGGATGGCAAATCAGGGGGTTCCCATCAACCTTCGAAGTGGCTTTGGGGCCAGAGCTGCCATGGGGTCTGCAGTGCGTGTGGTGGGGTGGGGGTTCTGTTCAGCCTCAGCAAATTGGCCTTAAGAAAGGGGGTGGGGGCCCTGCCAGGGTGATTACATTTGGTGGCCTCTGTGCTACCCAACTGGCCTCACGCCAGGCCCAACCCGTACCTCCTGCACCCCAAACCAAATGGATTCTGTGTATGCGCATGCGTGCGAGTGTGTGTGAAGAGTTTCCCTTTGAAAACACCAAGCCATACTCTTCCTGTCAGTGAGCAAGACCCCATTTTCCAAGGAAAATGATGCAGTTTCCAAGCTGGAAGGGCTGACGCTAGTAACACAGGTTCCCATCCTCTGGATGCAATTCCAATAATCCCCAGAGCTCTGAAAATCAAAAGCATTTTAGCATGTTTGATGCCAAAACTTATGTCTCACTTAGTGTGAATATTCATACAATTCACTGCAGAAGTACCAGCGTGTTTGGTTATTGGGTGTAATCTCAGACCCTGCCGAAGGTGTTGCATAATACAAAACATGTGCACCATAATACCTTTCTCAATCTGAAAACTTCAGCATTCTTAATCATGTCTGGCCCCCATGGTTTGAGTGTGCGATTCCAGACAGACCTGTAACAACTAATGCTAAAAGTTTTACACAGATGAGCCCACGAATGCCTTACAACAACTCCAATTTTATTATCTGCACCCTACAGATGAAGAACCATGGCCAGGAGTGGGGCTGACCTGCCTGAAGCCACACAGATGAGGGCAGCAGACTCTTACTTGTGGTGCTGGACAGATTCCCAAGGGATCCCTGAGACCCTCGACTTCAGAAGTTTCCAAGGAGGAGGCCCCGGGTGTGTGCATCTTGGAGATGCAGCCACAGCAGCATATGAAAGGCTCTGAGGCCGAGGCCAGAGCCCCGATCACTGCAGCACTTCCTAAACTTCTTTTGTCAAGGAGCCCTCCCTTTGGTTTTTTGTTTTTGTTTTTATTTTGTTTTGTTTTGTTTGTCATCTTGTTGTTTGTTATAACATCTATTCATGTTCCTTAAGGATCCACTTTGGGCCTTCCTAACTTGGCTCAAACCCCTGTTCTGCAGACAAGGGTCCTGAGGTCCAGGACAGGAAGGCTGTGGCCAAGGACATGCGTAGGCGATGGATCTTCCCTGGAGGGGCTATGGCATTGCTCCTCCGTCCTAGCTGTGACCCTCCCCTCAGCAGGAGGTCAGATGGGTGTTTCTCGAGTCAGGGTAGGGAGCCTGGAGATGAGAAGGAAGCCAAGTAGCCTCTCCGCCCATTCATCCCCCTTGAGGCAGAGGGATGGGAGGAGCTGGCCCCTGTGTCTCCCCAGCCTGAGGTTTAGCTGATTTCTGCCATCCTGCAGACCAGGCTGGGCAGACGCTGTCAGCTATGGCGGAAGCAGGAAGTGAGGCTGCTAGTCCTCCTCTGCCTCAGCTCCAGGCACTCTGTGTTTCAAAGGCACAGAAAGGCCGTGGCTGATCCAGGGTTGGGAGTGCAGCCGTGGTTAAGAAAGGTGGTCAGGAGATGTGGGCAGAAGTGGCCACAAGGTATCTGGATGGCAGGGCTAAATCCAGGCTGGAAGGGCAGCCCCTCCTGGAAGGAGCAGGTCTGTCCCTTGTTCTCCGATTCCTGCAGTGGCTGTTCACATCCTTGGAGCCCTGAGCAGCCTCCTCAGTGCAGGAGCTCTGGGCCACCCCTGCCTCACCTCCCAGACATCAACTCCCTGACTGCTGCTGAGTCTGAGAGTCCAGGAGAACCCTGAAACCATCAGTCTGTGGCTGTAGCTGCAAACTTGAGCCAGCATCAGGATCATCTTGACATCTCGTTAAAACACAGAGTGCTGGCCCCAGCCCCAGAGTTTCTGACTCAGCAGGTCTGGGGTGTGGTCTGAGAAGGTACATTTCTAACAAGTTCCAGGGACTGCTGGTGCTGCTGGTCCAGGGACAACATTTTTCGAGCGTTTGCTGTTAAGGAAAAGGTGGACCCTCTCTGGCATTAGTGAAAACACCAGGCAGTTTGGAAATTGGGATGGAACAGTTCTACAGAGTATTCCAGAGCTAAGCGATAGTCTATTCTGGAGAAGCCTGAATGATATCCCTCCAAAAGGAGAGCTTGGAGACATAGAATTCAGACGACTCAGGAGGGAGAAGAGATTCCGTTCCTCAGGCTGCCCTAACAAATAACCACCAACGGGGTGGCTCGAAACAACAGAAATTTATCCTCTCTCAGTTCTGGAGGCAAGTCCGAAATCAAGTATCGGCAGGTTGGTGCTGCCTCCTGAGGCTCCGGGGACAGTGTGTTCCTTGCGTCTTCCAGCTGCTGTGGCCGCCTGGCATTTCTTCGTGGTGTGGGTTTGTGGCTGCTCCAGTCCCTGTTCTCGTTCTCGCATCGCCGTCTCCTCTGCCTCTATCTGTGACTAATCTCCCTCTGTCTCTCTCTCATAATGACACTTGTCACTGAACTTAATCCAGGATAAGTGCCTCCTCTCAAGATCCTTAACTTAAACATATCTTTTGGCAAATAAAATCATGTTCACTCTTCTGCCATTTAAGATACTGTTCATAGATTCTGGGGACTAGGAAGTGAACGTTTCTTTGGAGGGCCATTTTTCAGCCTACCACAGTAGGATGCTGTAGCCTGTCCATACTGGTTTGCAAGACCTCATGTTGTAAAACACGGCCATTATTAAAAAATTTAATGACATAAAATTACAATAAATTACATTAAAACAAAAGTGATAAGTACTCAAAATATATCACTTTCACTATTGTACTACATTTTACTATCATCTATCATCTCGAGGTTACATACCTCTACTGTGTATCTGTACGGTGGAAATGCTATGTAATTGTGTGCCATGGCACATGTCTTTCCAACTCTGCGTTCAGTGATGTCACATTGGTGGCTTGGAATCTGCCACAGGAGGACTGCTAATACTACAGAAATTGGTAAATGCTCCAGTTCAGGGCTTTTTGCTTTGGAGAGCCACTGGAAAGGGTGGCGCCCCTGCAGGGTGACAGAGAGGGCCCATATCTCAGGTCCACTCAGGGAAGAGAGCTGGGTGGGGAAGCTACGCCCCAGCTCCCTGCAGGAATCCCAGGTAGGAAATGCTGCCCCTGGTTGGTGGAGAGAAATAGGGTCACTGTTCCATAAATGAGGGGTCTCCACAGAGAGGCAGTTGCCAGGAGCTAGGGCTGTTACCTCAAACCCAAGGCTGGCAGTAGAAGGGCATGGGGTGGGGGGTGCTCAGGCCACATGGTGTTCCATAGGGTGTGGCAAGAACGATAAGCTTGTGAGGAGCGCCATCCCTAACTGGAACATTTGTCGCCCTGTGTCGCCTTGAGAGAGGGCAGCACTGAGTTTGTCTGAGGGAGGAGGCTCGCTCCAGGACAGCCATGAAGACTGCCTGGCATGTACTGAACATTTACGGTGGTCTCACACTGTGCCAAGAGCTTTAGATATGTTCCTTACGTCAAACCCTCACAACCCCACAAGGTAGGTATTATTGCTGTCATTTAACAGATACGGAAACCAAGGTTCAGAGAGGTTGAGTCACTTACCTGAGGTCACAGAGCAGGTCACAGATGGAGATGGGATTTGAGGCCAGGTCTGACTGACGCCAGAGTCTCTGCTCCCAACCACTATAGCATCCTTCCTTCCTTCCTTCTTACATTCATTCGTTTGTTCAACAAGTAGTGAGCAAATTTCTCACGGAGAACACAGAATTTGAAAGGAATAAGAGTCATGTGCTGTGGTGGCCGCACGTGCCAGTTGTTTGGAGACAGGCCTGATTTTCCATACTCTGTCTGGCTGTCAGCATGTCTTGGAGTTCTGTCTGGTAAGCGTGGCCCCTGTAACTGAGGATACAGAAAGCGTGGGGGCAGTCACGGCGGGTAAACGAAGCACCGTGGGTGAAAGGGGGTCAAAGGAAGATCTCTGCCTACTGGGAAATGCAGGAGGCGAGATCTCCAAGAATATATCGAGATACTTTCCCCTTGGCCTGGGCTTTTGATGCTGAGCACCTGCCACCTGGCCCTCTGAGGCTTGCTGGCCAGCTCAGGTAAGACACTTCCTCCATCTGCACCCCTGGACCACCATTTTCTTGTTGCCTCAGGCAGAAGTTTTGGCTCTGCAGTCTGCCTGGCCAGGACATTGGTCTTTCCTCCCCTTGCAGTCACCTATTCTGCCCCAGGGCCTCTTTACTGGGGTGGAGGCCTCAGGATCATTCTGGGGGACTGTGGAGTTCCTCCTCCTCTGTGCCTCTCCTCCCCTGCGCAAGGCACCGTCCCTCCTCCCCACCCTGGACCAGCCAAGGTGCTGTGAGGCCACTCCTGGTCTGTCTAGGGCTCTGGTTAGTGTTGCTCAGGGGATACTCATTTGGGGATCTGGGATGGGGCATTTGGGTGTGGGGGCTAGAGGCTCTGGGGGAGGCTGAGAGCTGAGGCCACCTCTGGGGAGGGGAGGTGGGGTGGTTTTGTCTAACCAACTGGGGAAGAGTCACTGAGTCTCCAAGACAACTTAACCAGAGAGGAAGATGTCTCTAGGTAGAAACTCGGGCTCCACACATCTCACACAGCAGCAGGGGCAGAGCCCAGTGTTTGCAAGAAAACAGCACTGGGGGTCATGGGCCAGTGGACTTGGAAGGTGGTGGGGTGGGGAGAGTGCTGGGCTACAGGACTGTCCACCCTGGGAGGTCACAGGGTGGAGGAGGTAGAGCCTAGCAGGGAGAGGGTGGAAGTGAGGCCCAGGGAACCCCGGAGGTGGTGGGTGCTGGGGATCGAGGAGCTTGGCCTCCAGGAAAGAACCAGGATTGCTTGTAGATGGACAAGGTAGCCACCCGTGAGGTGTGGCCTCAGAACTGCTGGGAAAGCCTAACTGGGCCTCACTGACCTACTATTGATGCCTAAAATTCCACTGCAGGACTCAGCTCCTAGTAAAGATTCCTGGGGAACATCTGGCTTTTTGAGGCGGGTGCTGGAGAGAGTAAGAAGGTGGAGAGAAGTCTCCTACAGGCATGTCCCCACCCCCCACCCAAGGCAGGCTGAGGTAGGATGAGCTCCGGAGGGCCCCTGGTGCACCAGGGGAAGCGGGGCAAGGGCACTTCAAGGTGGAAGATGTAGGTGATGAGATAAATAAAGTCACTTATTGCTGATGGACTTGAGGACATGGACTTTTAGTTTCTTGTGTGTATGTCTTCCCAGCAACAGTTGCCGCAAGGATCACTACATACTGCAGCTGCTGCATAACACCAGGAAACAGGGCCTCACCTCCCTGTGTCCATGTGCCCAGGTGATGGTGCACTGGGCATCACCTTGGGTACGGGAGCATGGCAGGGAGGCCATGGGTAAAGGGAATTCTGAGGGTGCACTGCTTCTTGGACGTCTGATTACCTGGTTCTCATGACTGCTGCCCTTCTTTAAGACACATGCACTCACACACTACGGTCGGATAGGACCCAGGCATCTTGGATTTTCACATGGAGAATGAATGGATACCTCCTTTCTCTGCCCTGCCCACATGGAAGTTTTGTCCCCCACATGAAGACAAATCTAGTGCTGGTGGGTGACCACGGTGGATGTCAGGCATTGGGCTGCCCAACCTCTGCCCCACCCTGCTAGGGAGCTTTCTTTCCTGCACCGCAGACTGAAAGGCCATGCATTCTGTTACCCAGACTCCCTTGCAGTCGGGCTCTGGGTGCAGACTGGATTCTACCATTTGGATGCACTCCTGGAAGGGCTGGAAGGAAGTGGTGGAGGCCGTCTTCCTGCATCTTTTAACTATTATATTTCCAGTGCACAGGCAAAGAGGTGGAGATGAGAGGTATTCTGTAGCAGGCTCCAGTAACCACTTCCTAGCTTCCTGGGTCCTGAGTGGCTGCTGCGGCAGACATGGTGGCTGGACACTGATTCCAATGCCCAGTTGCCAGCTTTGTGATGGTTGAGAGGTGGCTGTGACAGTGGAGGCAGCCACAACAGTGACAACAACATCCTGATCCCTGCTCCATTTGTGGTTCTTGAACTCACAACCCCAGTGGCAGCCTCCAAGGTCATGGTATTCTCAGAATTGTTCCTTGAGGCTCAGCCTGGAGCAGACTCCTCCAGCCCTTCCAATATTTTTTTTGAAAAACTTTCTATTTTGAAATAATTATAAATTCACAGAAGTTGCAAAGATAGTACAGGGAGGTCTTGCGTAGCCTTCATCCAGTTTCACCCAGTAGTTACATCTTCCTTAATTGCAGTATAAAATAAAAACCAGGAACTTGACGTTGGTATAATGTGCGTGATTCCAGTCTTTTTATCACATGTGTACATATCAACCTGAGTATCAACCACCATGGCAATCAAGATATACCATTCCATCACCATAAAGATCTCCTGCACCCCATATAATCACACTCACCCCTTTTACTCCCTCCCATCCATAACCCCTGGCAACCAGAAATCTGTTCTCCAACTTTGGCATTTGCAAGAATATCATACAAGTGCAATCACACAGCACATAAACTTCTGAGATTGGCTTTTTTCCCCCACTCCTCACAATGTCCTTGAGATCTGTCCAAGTTGTACTGTATGTCAGTAGTCCATTCATTTTTATTGCCGAGTAGTGTTCCAGGGTATGGATGTACCACAGTTCAACGACTTACCTACTGAAGGACATTTGGGTCATTTCCATTTCTTGGCTATTGTCAGTAAAGCTGCTTGGAACATTTGTGTACAGGATTTTGTGTGAACAAAATTTTCATTTCTCTGGGATTGTAAATGCCCAGTACTCCAATTTCTGAGTCATATGGCAAGTACACGTTTAATTTCTTAAGAAACTGCCCAACTATTTCCCAGAGTACCATTTTATATTCTTAGCAGAAATGAATATAAAAGATTCAGGTCTCTGCTTTTCTGGCATTTGGTATCGTTGCTATTTCTTATGTTACCGGAGGCATGACTGAGTCTTCCCTGTCCACCAGTGTCTCTGTATTTCCACTTGGAAAATGGGGGTGCTTTGAGGATGCTGGGGGACTATCAACCTCATGGTTATACAGTAACCAATCCCCCACCCCCATTCTCCATTAGTTGGAAAAGGTAGTGTTACCAAATAGTCATTGTTTAACGGATATTCAAGTTTAAGTGGGTGTCCTGTATTTTTGTTGCTAAATCTAGCAACCCTAGAAAAAGGTTGAACTACTTGAACCAGTCAAAAGTCTGACAGTACCGCACTCAAAAACAGATCATTTGTGTACTTTTACTAGATATAAGCTCCCAGAAGCAAAGATTACATCTTTTTGTACTTTTTATTCCCAGGATCCAGGACAGAATTATCTCAAATTCTAAATTAATTGTGTGTGACTTCATGAAGTTTTTTTCTTTTTTGAAAAGAAAAATGAAAATCCTTTGGTTAAAGGACCCACACAAACAGCTTTCTGACTATACCACTGTTCAGAGTGGGGGGGGGTAGTTAAAAATGTTAATTAGAATTTATTTAGCTTTCAAAAACTCATACATAAAAACTAATGAAAACAGAAACAACATGGAGGCTTCAGGCCACGTCCCTTTAAGGTAACTTATTGTGCCCGCCCGCTTTCCCACACAGGCTCAGTGTGGCCAGAGCTGGCTGCGTGGCCGCCTGTGTTCTGCTGCTGGAGAGGGGCCTGGGGCCTCACAGCCTGCACACAGTGAATACAGTGGATGACAGAGTGTTTCCAAGTCCAGCTTCTGTAGTTTGAGCAGCATTGTTTTTTGCAACATGTGGTCTTACAAGAGAATTGGCCTGTGTCTATTGCCGATATCGGTTGCTTAATCACAAGCATCCTCATCATTCTGTCAGGTTGGCTGCAGTAGGCATCCATTGTAATCGATTAACCAGGTTTCATGAAGCTGTAATGGATAATACCAGCACTGGACTACCAAACAGACACCATTAGCTTTTTTTGATGAATATTCAGTTTTGGACTGTGTTTTGGCACTTCATCTTTATCCAACAGTTGTGCCAAATGCTTGCGATTGTCAAAAAGAATCCATTTTTCATCGCACATAACAATACAGTGTAGAAATGGTTCGCCTGTATGTTATGACAGCAAAGAAAGGCAAGCTTCGAGATGATTTCTCTGCTGATGCTCATTTAATTCATGCGGAACCCATCTATCCAGCTTCTTGACCTTGCTGATTTGTTTCAAATGGTCCAATATTGTTGGAATACTAACGTCAAACCTTGCTGCTAATTCACGCGTAGGTTGAGATAGATTCACTTCCACCACAGGTTTGAGTCATCATTATCCATCTTGGTCTCAGGTTGCCCATGTGGCTCATCTTTAAGATTAATATCACCAGAATGGAACTTCTCAAACCATTGAAGTACTTGTGTTCATGAGCCACGTCCTTCCCAAACACTTCCGTAGTGGAGCTGTCTGCGCTTCATTGGTTCCATGACAGAACTCATAATCAAAAATAACACAAATTTTTGACTTATCCATGTTTTCACAAAAATTGCTCTAAAAAAAAATTTGAAAGATAATCACAAGCCAAAATGTGTTTAAAAGAATGGGGATGTACCTTCACAATTAAAAAAACAAAACAAAAGAAGTGTCAAAGTGAAATGTCAGAGATATTAACTGTCAAACTTAGTACTTAAGGAAATCAGACATTCCATACTTAATAACATAACAAATGTCAGCTACTATTATCATTGCTGCTGTTCTTGGTATTTCCTGCAAAGAGAAAGCAATTTCACAGGAATGCAGAGTGCTGATTGGTAGTTGGTGATCATGTTGCCAGAAAGCAAAACATTTCTTTTCAAATGAAACAATCGTTTCTTTTACATTTTGCCAATGTTCCCAGTCTCCATGCTCAGTACGGCACAGAAATGCCCTTTAATGCTGTCCATGGAAGCCGGGACAGAGAAGCCGCCCACAGAGAACTGGCATTGCTCTTCCCCAGTTTGAAGTTTTCAGACAAAGACATAGAAGCCCTCACGGTAAGTCATCAAGGCAGATTTGGTATTTATTAAATCTGAGGTGAAAAGGAATTTGTGACTATGTGTTTGAGTGTGTGGGAGGACTGGTAATAATTGTTTGGCAAATAAGTATTCAATCTAATAAAGTCCTTTTCTGAAAATATGGGTCATTATATAACTTGAGTATCAATACTAAACTGTACTGTGTTTTCACAGAATAACAGTGTTGCTTTTTAATACTTCATTAAATTTTTTGCTGCTTCTGATTTTGGAGTCATATATTCATTGCAAAAGAACTTTGCATTTCCCCATGGAAACCACTGGAAAAATTTAATTAACTTTCTGGAAGCCTCCTTCAAAGCCAGTCAGAGGCCAGATGTGGCTCCCTCACATGCTCTGTGCTCCACAGGCCCTATGCCAAGCCCCTAGAGGGCTTGCTGAGAAGCAGGGGCTGCACAGAGGGGCCCTCTGCCTGGAGCCTGCTGTGACCCTCAAATCCCTCAGCCCCACATTTGAATGTGAGGTGATAGTTTAGGACCTTCCCCTTCATGGGGAGCAGCCTCTGGGAAAGGAGTGCTGGATCATCACCATCTCCAAATCCAGGTGTGAACTCCAAGGGGTCCAGAGCCCATGTGACTCGGCCCATTTCACATCCAGCGGGAGAACTGGGCCTGGCCTGTGCTGTTCCTGTCACCGGGTTCCATGTCTCTGGTCTGAGCCTGAGGTGAGGTAGAAGGGGTTGGGGATGAATATCCTGGGAAAAACCAAAGGATGGGGGAGTTGGATTCTTGGGAGAAGGCCACATGAAGCTCTGAAATGGTAATAACCTATGTGTGTCTAAATGTTTGGGTTTTAACCAATGTATTTGCCTAAGTGTTTGATATGCTCGTAGTCTCAAGATCTGAAATCCAGCCAAGTCAGAACAGGTGGACAGAGGGCAAGGTAAGGTGGGGCAGGAGCTGACCTGTGCTGCCTCTCGCTTAAACCTTGCCACTGCCAGCTGAGGAACAAGCTGAGGGTGCCACGGAGCTTAGGGAGTCAGGAAATCCTGGGAAGTGTGGCTCCACGTAGAGACCTGTTTACACATCCTCTCACTCTGGAAGGTGAGCCCTGTAGAGCCAGCTTTCCTCCGGGGCCTGCCCTCAGAGAGAGCCCATGACGCATTTTGTCGTGTCCAGGTTTCATGGGATATCTTCATCCTTTTGGGGTGATTAGAAGTAAATAGGTGTAACTCAGGGTCAAGTCTAAAGCAGGTACTCAGTTGGGAAATACTTAATTGGGACTCCGGGGGAGATCGTGACCCTGACTTTTTGGCCTGAAGTGATAATGAGCAAAGGGGATTCCAGACGGGTCTGAGCCCAGGCCACATCCTGGGGATATACACAAAGCCTCCTAAGGATGCTAGTTTAAAGCAGCCTTATTGGGGTGCTGATGTTCTGCCCATTTGTTTTGATGTCTCATACCATCTCAGTTTGGGGGGTACTTTCAATGTACCCAGTGCTTTTCCTGCTAAGAAAAAGGCACTCGGGGAGGAGTCAAGGGCTCTGGAGACAGCAATCCTGGGTTTGAATCCTGGCTCCACTACTCCCTAGCTGAATAGCCTCCAGAAAATTTCCGACCTTTTCTGGGCCTCAGTTTCCTCATCTGTAAAATTGGAGACAATGATAGACCCATTATAACCCCAAACTAACAACTTCAGAATAGTAATCTTTCTCACAGAGCTGTTGTGAAGATGAAAAGAGATAGGACGTAAAGTTCTTGGCCTGATGCCTCACACGTTAGTGCTTGAGGAATGCTACTCATTCTAACTAATCCCTAGACTCTAACACATGCCTTAGGCTTCCCTTTGCTGTCCCTCCCACCCTGCCCCCTAACTTCAACGGCAGTGGTGCCGTTAGACCCCCCTTTTCCTGTTTCTTTGTGGATGTGGGTGGGGCAAGACTGGGACAGGGCATCCTACAGAGCATCTGTCACCCACAGGCGGTGTGGCTGAAAGAGCGGCGGGCCCCCCTGAGGCGCGTGGCATCCCCGAGGATGTGGATTGAGGTGGCTGTGTTGCTCTTCTGGAGCACGTGACCAGGGTGAAATGGCAGTGCACTTGGGTCTGCCGCACAAAAGGGACCTCCAGAATTGGAACCTATTATTTTAAGCAACAATACTTTTTTGGTTTCGCTGTCTTTCATGGACAATGAAAATAATAGTATAACTTTCCCGCCTTATTTAAATAGTGTATAGAATGCACACTTTTTTTTGTCTCTGGGATTTTACAAAATAAATGGACATCAGTTATTATACTTTGCTGTGAGATATGGTGTCATCTCAGAGGATACCGTATTACATGGGACAGTGTTTCCCCAACAATAAATCTACTATATGGATGAAACACTTTTATTGCTTAACTCAGTACAATGAACTTGAAAACTGCAACGATATGGACTAAGACACTTGCAGGCACACTGGTGCGGAGGCAGATATAAATCAGCTCTGAGTACCTCCTCACACTGCCTGCCCAAGTCACGTAACAGTCACTGAATGCTGCCAGACTTGCCCATCTGTGGTTCTCCATGAATCAGGGCATGTTCATAAGCAATGCATGGAAGGTTACATTTGGGACCAGGGTTCATCTAATTTTCTTGATGCTTCCCTCCCCCATTTTTTTGGTTTCTAATTCTGACTGAAGTTTAATTTTAAAACCTGAGAGCTCCTAGTGGGGCCAGGTTGCCTTCAGTTTTCACCAAATTGCCTGGCATAGCCATCCCTCCATGGTTCTTCCCTTAAGGGGCACAGGACTTCAGTAGAAAGTAATTATTATGATCCCCTCGGAATATTATCACACGGTGTCACTACTTCTTACCAGTTTGCTCTTCAGTATGTTTGTAAATTCATCAAGCCCAGGCCTACTCATTCCTTTCTGAGGAAAAGGTCTACACCATGAGGCAAATGCCGCCATCTCCTTGTCATTCGCTGGTTTTCTCCAGAAGAGTTCACTCCTATGACTTGAAGCATTCTTAATGGGCAGCTAGCTCCTAGAAGACCTCTTCATGGGCACATTACACTTCCTGTCAGCCTGGCATAAGGCACTGTGTGCTAGGCCCTATGGTGGTTCTGGGAACAGAAGGATGAGTTAGGCTGCTTAAAGGTGGGAACCAAGGCCCACGACTTGGGTGGGCCCTGCTGTTTAAGGCTACTGTTTCCCATGACCTTGTGTGACCTCTGTATGGAAACACACATGTCCATAGCACTCATCAAGACCTATTCTGGGCCCCCACGAGAAACAATGTGCTCAACAGAGCCCTCATGACAGGATCTGCCGGGAAAGCTGGATCCACTGTTCCAGACCACCAGACACACAGCCCATCATGGGGCTGTGCTCTCCCCTTTGTGAGTGGGCTTTGTGCCGACCTCACAGCTGGCAAACAACTTGGAGAAGTACTAGAGCCCTATGTCTGAGCTGCCACATCACAGGAGTTGTGGGCTCTGAATGAGCTACTTGGAGGAGGGGGTGCACCCAGCTGACAGCTATCTGATCTCCCCAGAATCCAGGAAGCCAAGGATCTTCCATCACTGGTGATAAGAGATGGAGCCACCAGGGCTTCTGAAAGCAAGAGAGAGGGGAGGAGTAGGTGGGGGAACTGAGCCTGTCAGGGAGATATGTTTGTCAGTGATAGATCTTTAACCCTTCCCAGGAAGCAGCTGGGAAGGTCAGAGCAGGTCAGGTGGAGGGCAGGAGGGGTGCTAGGTGACAGGACCACAGTGGGAGGGGTGATGACATGCCCCTTTCTCTCATTACTGGTAGTTCAGGGATGCTGTGGGTTCAGCAATGCCAGGCATCTCTTCCCTAAGAGTCCAGAAGGTTCACAGCATAAGGAATGCAGGGAAGGTAGGGGGTTCTTGAGAGTGGCCCAAATGTCAGCTCTCTCTCAGAGGATGGAATGCTTCGGCAGAGACACTGGGCCTGGTTTCCCACAACAGAAGCAAATCAGGGGCTGCAGGATGGGTGCTGTTTTTGGCTTTAAAGCCTCTCAGCTCCTGGGTGTGAGTGCCTGACAGGGAGGAGGGCAGGCTCAGCCCCATGAAATCAAGGAGAGTGGTTCCATTCTACAGACTTGCTCTTGCCCTCCATGCAGCGAGAGGACTGACTGGTTGGCGAAGCCACAGCCAAGAGCCAGGGGGTACAGAGATGGAGGGAGGAAAGGTGGCTCAGTAGTCTACTCTATGACCCGTGGGAAGCTCCCTTTTAGCTTTCCCTGAAGCCAGATCCTGGACCAAAACTTCTTTCAAGCTGGAAATAAACATCTGCCTCTCTGCCCAGTAACCAGGGAAGGGTAGTACAAAGGGGCGGGATGGGGGCAGCACCAGCCCCTATCCCAAGCGTCAAGGTGTTGGGACCTCTTTTTGTCAGCCCTCCATCAGCACCTAGGGTGGGAATCCCCCTTTCCTTTCTTAGGCTTCATTTCCAAGTTATCCCTGTGGCAGTTATGGAAAAGGGGGGCCTGCACGGCCTTCCTCCTGTTCTCCTGGTCTCACCTTGCATCCTCTGAGATACCCTCCACCAGAATTCCCTCTATTGCTAGCCCTCTATGCTATGGGGGCAGGTGTCCTTGGCTTTCTGTTTCGAATGAGGTCCTAAGATAGGAGGTACTATCTACATTTTAGAGATGGGGAAAAGAAGGCACTGCACAGTAAATGAAGAGCACCTGGGGTCCTTGCAGAGGGACAGCAGCTGTTTGTGCACGGTGCAGCTGGCCATTTGCCAAACCCTGGGTCTGAGTCCAGCAGGTGGTGGCAGTGGATTGTGGCATACCTACGAGAAGGAGAGGATGGAGAGGGTGGACACAGTACTGGGGAGGAGGTGTCTTGGTGGCTGGGAGTGGCCACTTGTAAAGGGTCTGCTGGCCTTCAGGAGGTCAAAAAGAGAGGGGTCCCCAAACTGCTGCAGATGCCTCAGGAGCCATAGTTACCCAAAGGCACCAGCCCCCACCCTGAAATGCAAAGCCATTTCCCAGCCCTTCATTCACCAAGAATCACAGTTTTCAAAAGCCAGTATGCATTATCTTCTAATGTTTCCTAATGTTTTAGACATTTGGAAAACAGACTCTTTTTTAGAAGTTGCCATGATTTTTCTTGGCTTTTATTAGCACGTGTTAAAATCATATTATCCAAACACTACCAGAAGAACATGTATTGTTCTGAATAAAGTGCTTAAGGAAAAAAATGCAACTTATTAAATTGGACATTCTTTTCTAGTTCATAAATTTTGGGTTACAATCAGGGCACAAAAGGAGAAACAGAATGCAGTATTAGAGAGAGCGAGAAGCTTAGTTAAGAACTTGGGTGTAGACATAAGACCACGTCCCATTCTTCCCACTTCCTTGCTGTCTGAACACTGCACCTGCATAAAGCAGCAAACAGCTTTGTTTTAATAAATACATTTCCCTTCATTCAAATCAGAGAAGTTAATTATAGTAAAGCATTTTTTATTTGACCATCTGTTTATACCCACAGGCAAGATTTATCCACAGAGTTTAAGTGAGAAAGTGTTATTTCATTGGGCTTTCAACTTTCTAATGCTACTTGGGTTCAAGATTGTCTCAGCAATTAATTATTGGTTTCTTTGTATTTACTGGGTA
Organism: Indri indri; assembly: GCA_004363605.1. NCBI lineage: Eukaryota > Metazoa > Chordata > Mammalia > Primates > Indriidae > Indri > Indri indri. The sequence continues at coordinate 8,836 of RJWJ010013747.1, read as the reverse complement.
CTTTTTAATACCAACACTATAGTGTTACAAACGCCAACCATGGATATTTTTGCAGTACTACAAATGAGTGGGCCTAAATAAGGCTTTATTCCCAATAAACTAGGTTTCTTCAAATTGGTTTTCTCACATTAGCAGTCTGATATCTGCACAAAACCCAAGTCCTGTTGTGACAGATTTTAAAATAAGTGATATTCTGAAAAAATAACAACTTGGAAATCTCTGTGTTTGAACCTTGGGTGGTCATGTTGAGAACAGGAAAAACTGTATTAAATACATTTTAAAAACATTCACTTGCAATCGAACATATTTAATATTCCAAGGAAGGTGCAGGTTGGTGATAGGGTGGCTGTGACATGAGCAACCCCATCAGGGGTGGCTGCTGGGTGGGGATGGGGCCCCGTCACTGGCACACACTCACCACAAGTTTCTGGACTGCAGACCTGGCATTCTGGCCATTATGCCTTTGACTTACTTTTAGCAAAGAGAAAGGAAGGCTGGTTCTACCTCCAAACAGTCAAGAGCAACCTCTGTTGAGTTCACCTTGCAGCTGACCCAGAAGTCGAAGCCGGTGCCAGAGCTAAGGGATGCAGAAGGGCTAACAGCACTCACTGTAAAAAGAAGCCATCTTCAGTCACCCTGGGGAGATTTCCTTCCCCACTCTCAACTTGAATGCTTTTAGTTTCATGCAGGAAAAGAGCTACATCTTTTACTAAAATTTCAATCTCATTTTACAGAAGCATACCAACTAGCAATCCTGAGCAACTAGTGTGGATTTTGCTGAGTATGGCTAAGAGAAAGACAGCTTTCTAAACTATCCTGTTCTTTGCTTCTTTCTACAGATGTATCTGTAGAACATTCTTTAGTTTCACAGTGATATATGCTGTTTCAGGAAGCACAAGGTGATCTGTTTCCAGGAAGTGATGACCTACTTTTAGTTTGAGCATAAGGTTCCATGACTGGTTCTAAATCCAGCCAGATATTGCTACACCAATGGCAGGATTTAGGACAGTTGGGAGGTTCTCAGTCCTCAGTTCCTGTCAAGGGTAGCCTACCAGAGTCCTGGCTGGGCTTTTGCTATCAGTAGTTATATTTCCCTTTGATGGTCCAAAGAACCTACGGTGAATCTGTCACCTCACTATACTCTTCCCTGTACATCTGACATGGAAGCCTGAGAACTTATTGAATTAGGCTGAAAAAAGGCTCTGTACCTGCTAATATTGACGGCAGTAAGATGCTAGCTTACTATTTTGCACAGCACCATGTATAGTGCCTGTTATTCAGGCCAACTATAGCCAACTTTTTCTTTGTCTTTTTTTTTTTTTTTATAAAGAAAATCTATGTAAGTTGAGGTTCAGAAATGCATATATTTTTTACTTACAAATATTCATCTGACCAAAATTCAACATAACCTTTATGGAACACTTAACAATTGTTTTGTTTTTAAAATAACATTTCATTCAAACTGTATATAATTCAGTAAAGTTTTTTATACAGCAAGCAATGCTTAAACCCTGGAAAATCTGTAGAAAAGAGATTTTCACACAAAATAAGAAAAGAAAAATCTGAGGTATCCCACACACACACATCCATTCATTCTGGCCCACGTGCACACACGCACAAACACTCCTGCGCATGCCTGTGTGTTCACACAGACATGTTCATTCTCACAAAGTGGCTGCAGCATAGGCAAAAAATTGTAGGTCCAAAGGAAAATGATTGATTGTTCTAATAAAGAGTCCAGGTAGCTCAGAAAAAAAACCAAAACAAAACACAATAGTCCTCTGAGGAAATCACTACCTCAAAAAAAAGTTCTCAAGATGAATTTGAGATCTAAGCCTACTAAATTGCTTTTGCAAAACAGCTCCCTGCAGTCCAAGGTGACTTGTGCAAATAGAAGGAATCAAATGAGGCTAGTTCCTGCACGTCCTTAAACAAGGATGCGGGATGCTCGCAGGTGCCTGGGGGTGCTCCCGTCATGCCAGGTATTGCTGCAGTGCTGTCTTTGCCCTGAAATCACAAAGTTCCTGTTAGCCATTGTCTCAGAATTATAACGGAGGGAAAAAACCTGTGGCTATGATGGTAGTTGGGGGGGTCTAAAAAAGTAGATTCCCAGAGGGAACTGGAGTGAGCCCAGGTGGGCACCCACCTTAAGGAGCAGAGATCTGCAGTGAGCAGATACCTCAAACCCACTCTGGCTATATTCTTCCTGTGGTTCTCTCAGAGGGCTCTTCTTGCTCTTAAACCTGCTGTGGCTCAGTGACATTCCACATCCCCTTGTAAGTGCTGACATTTTATAGTTTTCCTTTGTCACTGACATACAGTTGTGATGGATCTGGAATTCTTTACTTTCTCTCACTGCCATGTGGATTTTACATAGTGATGCACGACACTAAGGGAGGAAAACGTAGGATTCTGGGAAGCTAAAAGGAAAAGCGACCAAGGAAAAAGGTGTTGAGGTACTGATTAGAAGGTGCATGGCATGAGCACTTGAGGTTCCAATGCCTCAGGACTGTGGAAGAAGGTTACAATCTCATCTTGTTCTTTTCATTACACCTGATGACACCTTAGCTGGTCAATGTGGTATGTGGCCTGCTATGGTGATTAGGGAAGAAGGTGGCCAGGTGGAGGGAAAAAGAGAAAATGTCAACAGTGACTTAACCCAGCAGTCCCCAATCTTTTTGGCACCAGGTACTGGTTTCATGGAAGACAATTTTTCCATGGACCGAGGGTCGGGGGCGTGGGGGGTGTCATGGGTTGGGGGTAGGTAGTATGGAGTTCAGGAGCTCAGGTGGTGATACATGGCCCACTTCCTAACAGGCCAGGGATCAGTACTGGGCCGGGGGTTGGGGACCACAGATTAAGCAATCCTGATCCTTGCAAGAGTGAACTCCTTTAAGCTGGGCTCAAGGAGGCCTCCTTTACTACTCCCATCACAAGCTTGGTAAAGTTTCTAAGCATGCTTCAATTATGGGAGTTAAGAAGTTAGGTCTTACCAACGGTCTCCTCTTCTAAGATGTAGAAAGAAAAGGCTAAAATTTTCAGGTACTATTAGCTAATGAAAGTAATACCAAGTAGACTAGGCATGCAATAAGCTGGACTCAAGTGTAGTTTCTACCGTGAAGTAATGGGTATCATCTACAGTTTTTAAAGTAGTATACTAAGGAGTATTCTTGCAATTATTTAAGACTCTCTCTAAAGAGGATGGGTGTGAATAGTCCAATCTATCAGAACAGAAAGCCCTAGACAGACTGTTACCAAGTTATGAGTGAGCTGGGTTCTACAAAGACATTTTCAGAAACAAGTTTATGAATGATGCCACAGACCATCCATCTGACTCCCCAAATCCATAAAGAGGCTGAGAAGAGTAGTTCTGATGGAGGTGGGAGCCTCAGGCCCCTGCAGCCCTGAGGTCCTCTGAGCCTGGGGTGGAGAGGGCTGGTTAGCAATAGCTCCTCATCTGTAAGTGTTTGAAAGTCAAAGGATCTCAAAGCCTTCAAGACGGACTGAACCTGAGAGATGTCTTCTTTAGGTGACAGACTTTATTGTGCCATGATGGGAATGTCCACATGAGGGTCTTGACTGACATCCTGTATTACTCTTTAAAGCTGCCAATTCAAATTCCTTCTGGATCTTACTCAGAGGTTGGCTAGGTTGATTATTTTGGGCTTCAGAGACTGTACTTTTATTACCTATTATCTATTATTATCCAAGGAGTCTTTTAGATGGATAGTTTTGGAGTTCCTTAGATGGACTTAGGTTGTCTAGCTCAGACCTTGATTCTTTTAATAAGGATTTAAGTTTAAGAAGAGCTGAAAACTTATGTGCCACACAAATTTGGGGAAATAGCACCAGACAGGTCTAAGCAATGCAGGCCAAGGCCAAACCTATCCCACCTCAAGTCGGTAAAGCCATTTAGCATTCTATATCATCCCAGAGATTATTTTAAGTAGAACTGTTTTCACTTCTGAACAAACATGAGAGAAAAACCCCAGTGAACAACTTGGCTCTCAGCTAGAAAAGATGGGCTGACAGAGCCCATCATTTAAGCCAGCAGCTGTGGAGGGGGAAGCAGAGTTCCACTCTCAAGGCACAAGATCAAATCTAGCCTTCAGTATGCAGCTGGACCTGACTTTGATGTTATACGCATCTGACCAGCAGCCCTGGACTATAGTTTATTCAGGGATTTGTCTCTTTAACCTACAGGATGGTAAGCTTCAGGGAGGCAGAGGCCCAGCCTGTTTTGTGTGCTCCACAGAATCTGGGACAGCCATTCACTTGAGCAGTTACTAAATGCCTCTTCCCTTCAGTGGAGAAGCCAGACAAGTTGACAGCCAAGAAAGATACAGTGTGATGTGTTCTATAGATGCTGTGGGAGCACAGAAGGAATCTCTGGCAAAGCCTGGGGTGGGGAGGTGCAGAGGGGGTCAGGCAAGGTTTTCTGGAGGAGATGACTACCTGATCTGAGTTTTGAAGGATGAATGGCCATTTTCTAGGCATTCTATTCTCTTGCTTTTAGGACACCTTATGTGCCTGGGTCTCTGCCTACCTCACTGTTCCTTCTGCTCCTTTGCTGGATCTTTCTCATCATCCTCTAATGTTGTAGGGCCCCAGATCTTGGTCCTTAGCCTTCCTCTCTCTTTTTACTCACCCTAGATGACTTCACCCAGCTCCATGGCTTTAAACACTATCCAAATTTATATCCCCAACCCCTCTCTCCCCTGAGTCCCATGGATATCAAATAGGCACCCTAAAGTTGGCATACCCAAACGAGAACTCTTGACTCTCCCTACCCCAACCCAATCTCCTATATTCCTCACCATCTTGGCAAATGGCCAAGAGTTGCTCAGGCTAAAACCCTAGCCATTTTCCTTTCCTCTCTTTAGCATCCTATATGGAATCTGTAAGCAAGTCCCATTGGCTCTATCCTCAGATTAAATTCAGAATCTGACTACTTTTCAATACTTCAACCACCACCACCCTCATACCTTACCTACATTATTGTAATAGCCTTTAACTGGTCTCCCTGCCTCTAATCTTGCTCTACTACAATGATTCTCTATATAGCCACCAGAGCGATCTTTTAAAAATTCAAATAAATAATGTCTCCTCTGCTAAAAACTCCTCAATGACTTCCTATTAAACTCTGAATAAAAGCCAAAGTCCTTGCCATAGCCTACAAGGCTCTTTATGATCTGTCTCCTTCCACCTATTATCACTTTCCCCCTCATTATTCTGCTCCAGCCCCACTGGTCTTGCTGTTCCTTGAACATGCCAAGTTCACTCGTGCCTGAGGGCTTTGAACCGACTGTCACCTCCAACTGGGATAATCTTCCTCTACATGTTGCCTAGATGAAATCTCCCTCATTTCATCCAGGTCTCTGATCACAAGTTACATCCTCAGAAGAGAGGCCTTTATTGACTAACCTACTGAAATTTTCTTTACTCTACATTCCCTTACTTTGCTTTATTTTTCTTCATGGTACCTCTCATTACCTGATATTGTGTTACATATTCATTTGCTTATTATCTAGCTCCTGTATTAGAATGCAAATTCCATGAAGGAAAGGCATTCATCAATTTTATTCACCATTATATCTTCAATGTCTACAATAATGCCTGGTAGAAGGAAGGTGTTAAAAAGAAATATCTGTTGAATGAATGGGGACTCAGATAAGAGCGGATTGGGATAGCAAATCCGATGGAATAGAATGTGTAAGTGCATGAAGGTGTGACACTGTACATGGGTGCATACAGCTGGCATACAGGGTGAGCATGTGGGGTGAAGGATAACAATGGTAGGGCCAGACCATGGAGGTTGAAGGGCTTCTGAGCCATGCTCAAGAGTCTGGAGAATGAAAGAGCTGATGTTTCCTGCTTTGTTATACACAGAAGTGAGCTGGAAAAGGAAGGCTGTCACAAGAGAGGATATACAGCTAGCAAAAACATTTTTGGATATTTTGAGGTTAGTTGGGTCTTTGGTTCTAACTCTTGCCTCTCCCAGGAAATGGTGAGCTCTTTGAGGACACTGCTGTATTCCTTAGTTGCTGCTGTATTACCAGCAGCCAGGGCAGGCTGGTGCAAGGCAGGTGCTCAGTGAGGTTTTGAGCTAATCAATGTTTTCATTATTGGCTTTTCTGCTTTCCAAAAGGCCACATGCATTTCTACTCTAATGATCAAGGGAATGTAAGGGAGTGGCCTCTGGATCCTATCCACTAAGGTGGCCCAGACTCACATTAATTCAGAGTAAGGTGAGTGTCTTTAACAACTTGGTAACTATTAGTTTATATCTCATTCAAATGTCACACAGTTGGCTCACAGAAAATTATACAGGAAATCTAAGAACCTAAAAGATTTTAAGTTTGGCCATATGAATTACTAAGCAACTCAAATCCTTTCATAAAATACTCCAACACAGCTCAAAGCAAGGCTATTTTACATTGATACTCACTTGTCACAAAGGTTTGAATCTGGTGACTGACTCAGTTTGTGTAGAATATCTACGATGCCCATGTCTCGTAATTTATCCTGACGTTCTTGTGAACCTAAAAGATTAAAGCTAGCAGGTTACTGGGAATATGACCCAGGCAGCTGCTCTCTAATGTATAATCAACAACCTAGATCCTTACCAGTGTCCTTCCCTCCCTACCCCTTCAGTCCCCTTGTCCTCCATCCTCCCGCAATGTAGCTGGATGCCCCTCATGCTTGGACTCTCCAGCAGCCTTCTACCTAATTGCAGTCCATCCTGGGTTCTGCTGCTGGACTAATTTCTCCATGGACTATAGGGTCAAGGTCAGATTCTTCAGCCTGGTACAAGGCCCTGTGCCACTGATTTCCAACTTCAGTCACTTCTTCCAGGGCATACCCACAGTCCTGGCTTGGCCAGGCTTTTCTTACCCCAAACAGGTCTTGTTTTCCCCCTTCCATTGTCTTCTACCCTCCTCTGTCCTCCTAGCACTTTTTGCTATCTCTCAGTTTGCATAATTGGCAGTTCCAATTTCATAGCACTCTGTCTTATCTTACAACTAGACTAAGACCTCCTTGAGGGTGGCTTTGTCTCCCTGATACATGGCTGGTACGTGGTATCTAGGTCTGTGGGTTGAATCCAGTTTTGCCACCTTGTACTTTGTTTGGCTGCTGAGCAGAGTAGTCCCCTGGAGTCTTCCCCACTGAAGTGCCTACAGTGACTCACTCATGCACTGGCCCTTTCTAGACCCAGTGAATAAGAAGGAATCTCTAAGGATAGAGCTGAAAACCTGCATTTTAAAAAGTTTCCCAGGTGATTCTAATGCAGCCAACCCAGCACTGAGTTCCATTGCTCTCCTAAATTTGTTTGCTACCTCAGCTGTACATTGGAATCACCTGGGGAGCTTTAAGAAACTCTCAGGCCTGAGTTGGAGCCCAACCCTAGAGATTCTGATTTAATTGGCCTGGTGATTCTAATATGCAGCCAAAGTGAAGAACCTCTGATCTACAGAGGACTCAACTGGCCACTTTATCAGTCATATATTGTATTTCTCATTTCTCACCAACGCACCCTCTTCTCCCCATCATGCTTATCTTGCCTTTAGTCCTCATGTGTGCTTTCTCTGCTCACTCTCTCCTCTCATCTACATCAAGTGCATCTCACCATCCTCCTCATGAGTTCTCTCAAGGGCAGGGACTTTCACTTCTCACTCTCACCCCCTATAATCTGTTGGCTCCAAAGTAGGGGCTCAGTGTTAACTGTCCAGCTGCCCAAGGCTAGTCCCACTGATTCTCACACCAGGGCGATTCTGAGGGTGCTTGGGCCAGGTAGTCCAATGAGCAAGGCCTCTGCCCACGATCTCAGGAGCATCTGCTGTCTTCCCCGTTTAACTTTCTTCCAATAACTTTCTTCAGAATAAATCTCACCAATCTCTTACCTTCCTCTTCATTCCATATGAGGTTTGATATACAAAACATAGCAGCAAGCTGCAGTTTGACATGTGAATGACCCTATTAATGCAGAAAGGGGAAAAAAAATCGAGGTAATCTCATTTTAGATCATTTTTTTGGTGACCTATCATAGGCAATTTCAATAGTCTGAGTTTGAGGCAGAGGCCTTAAACTCACATGTCTTGAGAGGCCAAGAAGTTAACACTAACGAGTGAAAAGGTTGGGCTAACTACAATAAGGAATGATGGGGAATATGGTAAATACAGGAGTGTAAACCTTGCCAAAAGACATTCTAATTCAAATTTTAAAAACCATCTGGCTGGCCAAAAAAAAATCCTTGGGATCATAGGTACAGCATGCAATTTATGATTCAACCCATGCACACAGAAACACTGGCATATGACAATGCCGTGCTTTTGACTAGGCTATGTTTTCAGGTCACTAGTAGGCAACAAATTGGGTGGATGAACATTTGGTATTTATCTCTTAAGCTACTGATTATCTCATTCAAATGAACCAATAATTCCTTTGGAGAAGAAAGTGAAGATATGGTCAGGAAGTTCTGCAACAACTAGACCTTCACACAGAATTTATAAACGGTTTACTCCTCTGACACCACTTGCTGAAAACAAGAATCATTATTTAAAACATTCAGCTTCTGAAATAATTAAATTACTCCTATTTCTATAGGAACATCCTAAAAAACTTGATTAAATCTCTAGTTGATTTATCAAATGTCTCTACTATGGCTGAGGAGCCTCCTATTCTTCTAAACACAATTCTTGTTTATTTTTCTTTGTGTACTGAGAGTACAACCATTTCTGGTTAAGTTGGAACATTTATCCACATAGAATGCTTTCTCCTAAATGAAAGAGGACCCAATAGTAAAACAATCTTTTTTTTTTTTTTTTTTTTTTTTTTT
>RJWJ010013746.1:0-39452 GCA_004363605.1 Indri indri | reverse complement strand
TTTTTGAGACAGAGTCTCACTCTGTTGCCCAGGCTAGAGTGAGTGCCGTGGCATCAGCCTAGCTCACAGCAACCTCAAACTCCTGGGCTCAGGCGATCCTATTGCCTCAGCCTCCCGAGTAGCTGGCACTACAGGCATGTGCCACCATGCCCGGCTAATTTTTCCTATATATATATATATATATTTTTTTTTAGTTGTTCAGATTATTTCTTTCTATTTTCTAGTAGAGACGGGCTCTCGCTTTTGGTCAGGCTGGTCTCAAACTCCTGACCTTGAGTGATCCGCCTGCTTCGGCCTCCCAGAGTGCTAGGATTACAGGCGTGAGCCACCGTGCCCGGCCCATATTTATCATTCTTTACAACCAACTGAGCAGGTGGTAGCATCTGTGGTGGTTGTCTATGTTAAATCCGTAACACATTCCACTAAAATAAGGCATTGTATCAGTTAGCTACTGCTGTGTAACAACCTTAAAATTCAATATCTTAAAGTAATAAACACTTACTATCGCTCACATGTCCCCAGGTCAGCTGCATATATTTGTGGTCTAGACTGGGCTCATTCATGCTTCTGTAGTCAGCTGTACATTGAGGAGGTGCTATTCTTGGGAGTGTGACATATTTGGGGGTCAGCTGGCAGAAGGCTGGTCTAGGATGGCCCTGGCTGGTACAATTGGGCTGCCCACCATGTGATCTTTCTTTGTCCAGCAAGCTATCCTGGGCTTGGTCACATGCTGGTATCAAGGGTCCAAAAGGGAAAGTTTACTTATGCTAAGTAAACTAAGTAGCTTTTATGATCATAAAACAAATTAGCAAATTACAAGTAAAACAAACAGATGAGCAGCATTCATGCCCGTAAGTACTGATTTACAACCCATAAGTATTAATAAAAAAGAGAAACAGAGTGGCAGAGTGGAAAGGGCATTAAATTAAAGGTTAGAAACTAGATTTCTAATCCTAACTTTTCTAGGTTATAACTTTAGAAAAATAACCCATGCTCTCTCAGTCTCAGTTTGCCCATCTGTAAAGTGGGAATAATATATTTTCTTCCCATCTCTTAAGCTTATTGCGATAAGCAAATGAGATGATTTTTAGATGGTGAAGCTCTGTATACACATGACATATTGCCCCTCCCCCCACACATATTCACAATATCTAAACCATTCCTTTTCCTAATTGTTATGAATAGTAACAAGAAATTTTCTGTGTTACCTGACTAAAAGGATAGAAGAAGTTATTCTGCAGGAAGAATGAGGACACTTAGCTTCAACGTTCGGCTATGTCAGTGAAAAGCCAAATGACTTTGGGAAATCCACATGACCTCGGGAAATTCATATGACTTTAGGAAAGCTATGTGACACCTGGTCCTTACTGCCTTTGAAGGTAAAGTCACAGTACTGGGTTTCATTATTCCTGAGGCTTCTTGCATAACTCAGATTCTAAATGAATTGGGCTTTTATTGCAACAAGTTAAAATCCATGTTTATGTTTGTAAAGTTAAAAAACAAAGCAGATAGAATGTTAACTGGCCCAGGCATTCTGGTGGGTTGGAGGGAATAAGAGAATTTTCTTAATTACAATGAACTTTTGGAGATGAGAAGCAAGAGAGAGAAACAAAAGACAGAAACAAGGCTGGGAGAAGACAACACAGAGGGAGAGTATCGACGGGCAAGAATGGCAGGAATAGACAAAGATTAGCAGTGTTATCCATAGGTCCCAAACTAAAGCTCTATCAGCTGCCATCCAGAATGGTTTTGTGAAACCAGCACAGGACTTAAACCTTTTACAAAGTGAAATGCAAACATGTTCATGTTCCATTTGGCTATAGTTTCCAACCATGCTTGCCTCCTTTAGGAGTTTACAATCCCTGGTTGTTACTCAATAAAACTCAATAGTGCCCCAGCCATATACTGGATGAACAAGTTACCCTCTCTATTTCCTCTAAACGATAAGCAGTAATAGCTAATTTAGGGGATTCTGTGGCAATTCAGGGGGCCAGCAAGTCTAAAGTGCATAAGAAAGTGTCCGGCACACAGAAGGTGTTCAATTAGCCTTAGTTCCTTTTTCCCATCTCTGTCTCTCTCACTTCTGTCTTCTGTCATTTTCTCTTTTGCCCCTTTTCTTCCTGTGTCTGTCCTTTTTCTTTCTCCCAATCTTTCTCCCCTCTTCTCTGCCCCAGAGGCTCACACCTCAGGAACTTCTGAGCTCAGCTTCTACTCCTTGGAAAGGACATTGTTTTTCCCACCTTTGGCAGAATTTTAGTGTGGGGTTCACACCACAGGGACAAGTGGAGAGAGACAGTATCTCAAACTACCTTAGACTGGGTGGCTTATAAACAACAGAAATTTATTCCCCCCAGTTCTGGAGGCTGGGATGTCCAAGATCAAGGCACAGAAGATTCTGTGTCTGGTGAGGGCCCATCCTCTGGTTTATAGATGACAACTTTTCACTGTCCTCACATGGTAAAAAGGACAAGAAAGCTCTCCAGCTCTCTTTTATAAGGGCGCTAATCCTGTTCAGGATGTTTCTGACCTCATGACCCAGTCACCTTCCAAAGGCTTTACCTCTTAATACCACCACCTTGGAGGTTAGGATTTTTAATATATGAATTTGGGGAGGGGTAGATGACGTGAACATTCGGACCACAGCAGAGGGGGCTCCCTTTTCTGGACTTGGGGCTTCTGGAATCAGTTTCACATCCATGGACCAAAGTTGCATCAGAAAATCAGAATTCTAAGTACCAGAAGTGAGAACAAGAAGTGATTTGATAAAAAAAAAAAAAAAAAAAAAAAAAAATGGCCAGCAGCTGTACCCACTTACCTACAATATTGAGAGAAGTCATTTTAATTACTTCACTCTTTCTTCTTTTGGCTGAAATTGTTTGATATGGCCAATACCAAAATACAAACGGAAAAGCATCCAGGGCTTTTCTTTTTAAGTGGTGATTTTCTTGAATAATCCTGAACTCAACGCCAGTTTAACTGTTTCATTTATTTCTTGATGGTACTGCTCTTTATGCAAAGTTAATGGTGTGAAATGCACTAAAGAAATACAACTTGGATTTCTGTTAATAGTTTCTGAAACAATCTAGAAGACTGCTGTAATCGTTAATGAGATTCCTTTTAATTTTTTATTTTAATGGGTTATCTATTCTCTCTACATGGGGTTTTTCTGGATAATTGATTATGTTATTTTCATTCCACTTTATGACTGTGAGAGTTATGCTTCTTCACACATTTGGCAACCATTTATGTCTCTGTAATTTTCCCCTTACCACTTTGATGCATATGTGTTGTGTGCTCTTCTTAAAGAGCAAAATTAAAAATAAGGTTTTCTCAAAGCGTAAGGTGCTAAGATGTCTTCCCTCAACTCTATCTGATTGGCCTTGAAATCACAAGCTGACTTTGATGTCTTCAAGGGCTAGAGCCCTTGCTACCCAGGGATCCAACCTCAGCATAGAACTCTGCATAGAACACTAAGAAAGTGAAAAATGACTCTCTTGACAACTAGGCCACGATGTTCCTCGCTGAACATAAACAATGCTCACAGCGTATAAACAGGACAGAGACAAGGCCACTTGGCACCCAGAACAAATGATTAACTTCCGCCTTCTTCTGACTAACAAGTGATGGCTGCGTCTTTACCAACCATACCTCTGGCCCTGTTTTCATCCTCCTGCCTCCTAGAGAAAAATTATTCAGATACCCCAGCTTCTGGACAACATCCAATGCAGCACTGGCCTCTGTTTCTTAAACTCTCCTTAGAATCATCCGCCATGGTCTGAATGTTTGAGTCCCCCCAAAATTCATATGCTGATTCCTAACCCCCAAGGAGATGGTATTAGGAAGTGGGGCCTTTGGGAAGGTGATTAGGCCGTAAGGGCAAAAGTCTTGTGAATGAGATTAGTTCCCCAATAAAAGAGGCCCATGGGAGCTCATTTGCCCTTCCACTGAGCGAGGACACAGCCAGAAGGCACCAGCTATGAGGAGCAGTCCGCACCAGACACCACATCTGCCAGCATCTTGATCTTGGACTTCCCAGCCTCCCATACTGTGATAAATACATTTCTGTGATTTTATAAGCTACCCAGTCTATACTATTGGGTTATAGCAGCCCAACCAGACTAAGAAATTATCTAATATAAGCCCAAATCCTGTAAGAAGTGCCTTCTAACTCGCTTACCAAGAACACCCACAACTCCTCAAGGAGATGTTCTTTCTTTGCTGCAACAAGCTAAATAAATCTCACTTTGATTTAAGGTGTGTTCCTGATAGTCAGTGGGCTTTAACAGTAGGTTCTTTCTTTTTTTTTTTTTTTTTTTTTGAGACAGAGTCTTACTCTGTTGCCCCGTCTAGAGTGCCATGGCATCAGCCTAGCTCACTGCAACCTCAAATTCCTGGGCTCAAGCTATCCTCCTGTCTCAGCCTCCCAAGTAGGTGGGACTATAGGTGTGTACCCCCACACCCAGCTAATTTTTCTTTTTTTTCTATTTTAAGTCCTCCAGCTAATTTTTTCTATTTTTAGTATAGACAGGGTCTCACACTTGCTCAGGTTGGTTTGTAACTCCTGACCTCAAGCAATCCTCCCACCTCGGCCTCCCAGGATGCTAGGATTATAGGCATAAGTCACCACACCTGGCCAACAGTAGGTTGTTAATAAGTGCTTGATTAATGAGTTTTCTTTTTTTAAAAAAATCGACTAATTGTATGAGATTCTTCCGTTCCAAACTCCCTCTGTTTTAATTTCTATGGCATCATTCTCTCCTGATCTTCCTACTGGCCTCTCATCTTCTCTGCCTCCTCTGTTCCTTTTCCTCAGCCTGCCCCTTGTAGGTTGGTATTCCCTAGCATTGGACCCTTTTCTCTTTTCTAAGTCACAGTTTTTTCATTGATAAATGGATATAAATGATTATACATATTGTGATCAAAATTGCTAGCTTCCACCAATATTCATTCTTTCTGTCATCCATAGAAATTAGTCTTTTAATATTGAAAATTTTAAACATATACTAAAAAACAGAAATTAGTATAATGTCCCCATGCACTTATCACATGATATCAACAATTATCAACTCATGACAAATCTAGTTTTATCTGTATCCCTTACCCCACCCTCACCATATTATTTTGAAGCCAATCCCAGAGACATCAGACATTGTATCATTTTATTCATAAATATATCAGTGTGTATTTCTAAAATATAAGGACTTTTCTCCAATGTGTCACAAATGAAAAGTAATAATAGTTAATATAATCCAATACTCTATCACTGTTTGCCTTTACCACAGTGTTTCCTAACCTTCCTTGTTTATATCAAGATCCAAACAAGGTCTATACGCTGTATTTGGTAGACACAACCTACACCTTGAATACTTTTGTCCTTGAAATTTTTTGTTGAGTAAAGCAGTTCTGTTGTCCTGTTTTGTTTGCCACAGTCTTGATTTTGACAATTAGCATCACCTGGTGTTGTTTAACATGTTCCTTTGTTCACCATATTTCCTATGAACGGGTAGTTAGAGCCAAAGGATTGACAAAAATAGATTTGTTCCTTTAGAAAGATTACTTCACTGTGGTAGCATGTACTTCAGTTAGGAAGGACATAATGTTTGGCTTTTGTGATGATGTTGGCAGGTCTTATGACCACTGCCTAGATCTGTCTATCCATCTATCTTATCATGTTTAAGGGTTGCAAAATGACAATATTCTGATTGTATTATTTCTTCTCCATTTGTTAATAAGAATATATTTGCAAGAATACACCTAAAAAGAGAAAATGTGTACCTTCTTTAAACCAGAGTTGTTTTTGGTCTTAGTTACACATGGCTGAAACCATGCTGTAACTAATACCTTTAACTTAAGGGTTGCTATGACTGTTAATTAAAATGACACAGGTAGCGTGCCTACTGAAGGAGCACTATGTCCTTAGGCCACATCGTCTGACACAGTGGTTTCCTCCACTGCCTATCAGCTAATAAATCCGAACCTCAGCCATCAGCCTAAACCTTTCCAGACACACACATCCAAGTCTTTAGTATCATCTCTGCCTCAGAAGAAACAAAGTGCCCCAACTGAATTTCTCTCCCTTCTTCTTCCTTTATTTGTATCTAAGGAAAATTATTACCGTCTACTCAGTTGTCCAAGGCAGTAACCTAAAGCCACCTTCTAGGCCTTCATCACTTTCGCCTCCTACATCCAATCAGTTTCCATGTCGTGTTATTCTGCTTCCTAGAAGACTCATGAATCTATCCTCTCTTCTGCCCCACTAAGCCTGCACTTCCTTATCCATTGCTTTCGTTCAGATCTCTGGCATTTCTCTCTTTGATTCTTGCAACAGACACTTCCAGTCTTACCTGTATCTTATGAAAGCACTTCTTGTCATTGTTGGCATGACTGTTTCCCACTAGACTAGAAGACATTTGAGGATAGGAACATTGTTTTTCTTCTTTATATACCTCATGCTTAACAGAGTCATTGCACATAGTAGTTACTCAATAAGAATCCGGAACACTTACCAGCAATTATCAAGCATGAGTCTTAAGTGGTGTACGTGTGTTAACTTAATCCACACTCAACATAGCCCTATGAAATAGATACTATTACCCCCATTTTACAGAAGAGGAAACTGAGGCAGTAAGTGGTTATGTAATTATTAAATTTATTCAGCTGGGAAGGGATGGAATCAAGAATGGATCCTAGATGTTTGTTAAATAAGTGAAAAATGTGAAAGGATGTGTGAATCAATAAAGAGAGATTATTCTCTATTTTATGAACATCTTGCAAGCCTTTTCTTTGACAATGCCAGAGAGATATCTGGAAAATTCACTGGACCCCAAAATGTGTCTTCCATCTTTTCACGAATGCCAGACATTTCAGCATCAGAACCCATTGCCCTATCTTGAAGCTCCTCTCTCCTGGGTCACCAATGCACTTTGGAAGATATTAATAAATATAATGAGTATAATAAATACTTTTGGTTACTCACTCATGTGTTCTTTAATGTGGACTAGTGAAAGTCAGGATAGGCAGAGTTGAGGTGGGAAGAATCATGAAGGCAGTGGTCTTCTAAATTGGGAGGAAAAGAAGAAAGACTAGCAACAACAGATACTGACTTTCCTCAAGTCTGGATTCTTTGTGAGTTTTTATTGCTGAATGTTTATTGGCTTTTATGTTCATTTTGATCTTTTTTAACAGAAAGGCTTGGATCACCAGAACTGGAAATGAAAGGTGATAACATGGAAATCTACTGTGTACCCAAACTCACTATAAGGATGGAGGAAATATTATAACACTAGAATTTATGAGATCAGACAAGCCCTGGCTACCCACCAGGAACTTTTCATCCTCGTGCCTGAGTGATAAATTACACTATCATTTTCAGGGACCATTTGCTATAGAAAAGCAAATTAACCCAGTAATTTTTAAATTATCCCTCCGAGGCTTCTTGAAGACACATCCAATCTGGTTATGTTTTGGACCTGAGGCCCTGGCTTCCTGATTCTTCTGTGATTGTACTAACTCTGCTTGCCCTTTGATTTGGAAGGAAGGTCCATTATTTTTACGGGCTTGAAGCCTATAATGGTAGAAAGCTAGGAATGGTGAATATTTTAACTACCTCTTAATTTTATCAGGACTCTGCATTCTGCCTGTCGATACTGAGTTTCTTTAAACCAAGTTGACCCTGAAACGTGTATGCATTATAAGAGTTTGGGATATTTGGTTTTATTAGCTAAGTTGTATTCATGTTCATGTGGAAGACAAATTACAGCTTCTTTCATGATTGAATGTTTTATGCTATTAATTGATGACTATTTATTGATAATGCAGTATCTGAATCAACACTAGTTTCAAAAATTAATGTCTTTTTACATATGACAATGCCAAAATATTTTCTGACTCTTCAGCTTAGTTAAACAATCATTCCCTGTATTTAGAAAGAGAAAAGCAAATTTCCTCCATGTGTTTTTTTTCTTTATATTTCCCAAGTTATTCATCCAGTCATCCACTCATCCCTTCATTCATTTATTCAATGCATAAATATTCACTGGACACCAAGTATGTCTCAGACACTGTATCAGGGGGTAGGGATAAACTGGTGGGCAACAGCAGCCCTGTCCCAAATTCACACTGGAGTGGGTTTTGCAAAAAGGGTAATGGCCTAAGAAATTAAGTGTAGGGTGCTCTGGGCAATGCAGTGATGCCATGCAATCCAAACCAGGATCAGTGAGTGTTATCAGTTCCCTCTCTCTCTTCTTTCTTCTTCTCTTTTCCTCTCCTCTCCTGTCTTCTGCTCTCCCCTTTCTCACCCCATATGTCTTTCTCCCTTCTCTGTGTCAGCATCATTTTATCTTTGGCCAGACAGGCTTCTTCCATGTGCCCACCTACTGCCTGACTCATAGGCATGTTCTCCCAGCATGGCAACCCCAGCAGATCACATACTCATTTCTTGGAGCTTTCACTGTAGCCAGTGCAATAGGACACTATCTTTGGCCTGGCCTGAGCTATATTATTGTTCGTGTCTGGGTAGGTGAACTAATATGATTGTCAATTCCAATCAATTCCACCTGGAATGAGGAATAGCCATCCTACATTTCATCATACCCTTTATTCCTCTTCTGAGTACTTATCATATTTTGTAAAAATATTGTTAAGTCTTGGTTATCTGTTAAGAGTCAGCTTCTCTAAACACTAAAACCCATGAGAATAGGAACTGTGAACAATACTGATACTGATACATCCACCCAGAAGTTTATAACCTTATTCTGCTTGGATCCTATTTATACACCCCTGTGCCCCTGATGCCTGGCACGTGGGAGGTATTTACTACATATTTGCTGAGTGAATGATGAATTGGTACTATTGACTCACTCTACTTCCCTGAAATGGTCCTGCTTTTTATCCCTAAATTTTCTGTTTTAATTCTGCTGGAAACTTCATATCTTTTTGGACACAGGTACTAAGAGTTCAGTAGAAAGGAGAATGGGATTGCATCATGGATTCAGGCAGATGTGAGTTTAAAACCAACCTCTGTCACTTCCTGCCTGAGAGTCTGCTTCCTCCACTGTCCTGTGAAGATAATGTCTACTTTGCAATGATAATTTGATAATTAAATGGGACAGTGTATGCAAAGTGCTTATGATTGTGCCTGTAGTGGTTTTAGCACGTGTCTGCAAATTGGTCACTCTGCTGTAACAAAATGGAGTATAATTTGTCTCCCCTTGAAGATGATCTGGCCTAATGAATAGAAGAGATGCTGCATGACTTCAAGGCTCTTTCAGGCCATGTGCCTTTGGAGCTCTGGACTACCATGTAAGAAATCTGGCTACCTGAACCTGCCATTCTGAAGAGACCACATAGATACACAGCCCCAGCCACTGTAGCCTGCAGCTGTTTATATCTTCCTGGACCAGGCACCAGGCACAACAGCAAAGCAGCTTTCAAGATGACCCAGCTCTGTCCTTGGCCTGACTACCCAACCACCACCAGGCTGCAACTGCAGGAGAGACTGCAACCAAGAACCACCCAGCAGAGCCCATTCAACCTCCAGAACCAGGAGAGGTAGTGATAATCAATAGTGGCTGTTTAATGACACTAAGGTTGAGTTGGTTTGAGACAGAGCAATTTACAGATAATCAGAATAGTGACTTACATAGTAGGTGGTCAGTAAATGGTAATTGCCACAAACTATCATCTCAGAACATACTATATACCAGGTATCAAACAAATGAGGCAAATGATATCAGGATTAGCTGTCTTTTGTAATCACCTCAATTATTGTAAATAAACTAGAGTTGACTTAATATTATGGATATTTGATTTAAAATCACATGAGAGACAACATAGCCCAGTGGTTAAGGACACCGGTTTTACAGACAGACCACTCTATTTCCTAAGTGTATGACATTAGATAAGTTGCTTGTCCTCTATAATATTCAGTTTTTTCATAAAATAAGAATGTTAAGAATACTTTCATAGTAAGCATAAAATGGAATAATTCATATAAACTTTGCCCACTACTTACAAAACAGTGTCCGATAAATGATAGCAAGTATTATACTGGGAATGTGCATCCAAGCACATGCAAGCTGCTGGACCAAATGGCCATGGATTTCCAAACCATGAGGTACGTGCATGAAGGAGCCATTGAATTAATGCAGAGAGCCTGACTTGGAGACAACAGTCCACAAACAAAACTGTATGTTTGATTATATTAGCCTTCAGGTGCTATCTGAAGATGCCTAAATTATCCTATTGTAATAATTTATGTTCTGTAAAATGTTTTCATTATGCTTTTTATTAGATAATATTGTTGCCCAAACTGGAAATCTCATTGTATCACATTTCTTTTGGCAGTAAATTTTCTTCCTGCACTTCATAAACTCTTTGAGAATTACAATAAAATTTGCATTTTCCTGGGGTAAAATGTATGCCCATGGCAGAATTCTTTCATTTAAATTAATGAAATCAGAGCACATTAACTTTTAGGATTCTGTCCTGCAAGCATAGATTATAAACCCTTGTCCACTCAAGTGATCCTAAAGATTTTAAGTAGACTTCTGTTATGTGCTGTACATAAGTTTTCTCAGACATTCATGGTAGAAGGGAGGAAGACAGACATTAATGGTGCAATTGCTGAATGTTCATTCAGTGTTTTGACCCTGGAGCTATACACAGAAAATTGATAAAGTTAGCGCTTCATATCTCTAAGTGGAATCCATTTTTAAGTGATTTTTTTTTTTAACCAATGCTCAAGATTTGCTTCTTTTTTTTTTTTGGCTGAAGATTTTTTCCGCTTGTATGGACAAAAATAATACTGCTATTGAAAACTGACAAAGCAGATGAACAAAGGAGGTTGCTTAACAAAGGGCAGCCCGAGAAACTTCCCTCCCCTTCTCTCCAAGTCTTTCTGTGGCTTTAAAAAAATATAACCCTCCATCCCTGTTTTCTGCCTTTTTCTTATTTTTTAGTGTATCAGATAGGAACAATGGCGTCTCTATAGTGAACGGATAAACATTGGCAGACTGGCGTGTAAGCTTTAGAAAGGTGGATGTTTCTGCAATTATTTTGTGGACAATATGTTCAGACATATGCTGCGTTCCTTACTGTAGGAACCATATTTCATCTATAAAAGGACACAGAAGAATGGTTGTTTTATATTTGCCTGTAAAAGGAGACAGTTTTTTTGATTGCTTGTCAATGGGTAATCTGTAAAAGGTGAATAAAATAAAAGCTGAGAGTCAAAGCTATTGAGCTCTCTAAATTTTTCAGGATGGGCATATACATGGGGAAATTTTAAAGATGGATGTATTTGACAATTGACCATCCCAGATCGCATCACATGAATATCAAGCCAAAGAGAGTGCAGAGAAATGTCTTACTCATGGATGGCATGCATTGAGTAGACACCACCTGCATGCAAAATACTCTGTTTATGCTTTATCCAGCATACTATTATAATAATAGGCCTCATTTTCACAATTCTGGACTTAAAGGACATACATATTTGGTTTTAAAATTTGATACAAGGAATGTCTTCTTTCATCAGAACTCACAGTGCTCTGGCTCAACAAAATAACAGTGGAAACTGTGTCATGTTTGAATCTCAAATTGTGTCAAACCATGAAATTCTTTTCAGTGCACAGAGGATTGCAAGGGAGGGCTTAGATTTTATGGTTGTGGAAAATTAAGGAAAAACATCTTCGGAAGATAAGAAATATAAATATGATCACAAATTTGACTTCAGAATCTATATTTTCACATCCTAATTGATATAGAATAAAAACCATGAAGATAATAAATGTATTAATGCATATTGAGAGGACTGGTCTATCAAAATATATCCAATTGTCTTAGTCAGAGTTGCTCTTACAAATATTAAAGTAATGGTAATAGTAAAAATAAAAAACGAACTTATGTAGAACTTACTATGTGGCAGGCACTGTTCTAATTGCTGCATACATGTGAATTAATTAAATCCTCATACTAAACCTTTACTGATGAGGCAACAAGACATGAAGAGTTCAAGCAAATTTTTCAAAGTCTCACGGAGCTGTGGTTTGAATCCCAGCATTCTGGTTCCAGAGTTTGTTCTCTGAGCCACTGTATGCGTATTGCCAAAGCTTTAGTTGTATATCTGTGAACCAAATGAGTCAAATGTTATGAACTGCCACATTCAGTAGGTCGTGGATTTTTTTTTTCAATGTCTGGACATACTGACCAGACTATAAAAAGTACTGATAATATAGGAATTCCCCCATTTGACAATTAAGTCCTTATTCGACTGCTGTGCTGGGCCCTGGGGACACCATAGCAAATGAGTCTTCCTTCCAGCTCCTAAAGGGGTTCAGTCTTCCAGGAAGACAGGTCAACTGGAAATTAAAATATAGAGTTATAAGTGCTAAGATGGGAGGACACCACGGGCACGCAGAGGAGAGGCTCTTGATTCATACTTCCTGATGGAAGGAAATCAGGGAAGATTTCTTGGAGGAGGTGACCTCCAACCAGAGATCCTGGGAGCACAGCACATAAGCTCATTTAAGGGAAGCTGAGTGGTTGCAGGTTTTGGAGGAGTTAAAGAGTTTTGATAAAGATTGCAGCACATGAGCAAGTTACTTCTCTTCCAATATAAAAAAGAGTTAAAATTTTAAAAACACCTTGAATATGTATGCCCATTACTTTAAATTGGATTTAATAAAATTAGTGACTATTATTTTCTCATTTTGGAGGAAAATAGGAATATAAAAGATGATGAATATTATCCTCTTTTTCTCCTTATTTTTAGAGCATAGCACTTTAAGATGTGAAATAGATCTGGAATGTGTGTGTGTGTGTGTGTGTGTGTGTGTGTTTGTTTATGCCCCTGAGTGAAGTATTCAAAATCTATGGGAATTTTAACACCGTATCAACCCATAAGGCCAAAACCCAGGCTCTCTATACAAATATATATATTTTTTTCCTACAAAGTATTCTGCCCAACATCACTCATATAAACATTCTTTTTTACGTTACAAAAGGAACATCCATCGTAACTCTCTGTAACCTCATACGAAAAGCACAATTTTCTTATCCCCGAAAAGGTTACATAACAATCACTAAACAAAAATTTCCAGTAATGTGTTTTTCATTTGTTTCAGTTACATAAATGGGTGTCCTATTTTCCAATAAATAAAAGACCACCATTGATAGTAAAACTGTAGAGAACATTTTGTGAATTTTTAAAGAATGTTTTTTGAAGTATTAGCAAAGGCCATCAAATGCAACCTGTGTCTCTCTGTTCTGTTGTAAGATCTGTACCAATGAGAATGGAAATACATGGAAACTGTGCTAGTCATCAGAGCTGGCATCTCTCTCTGTATTAAGTCAGCGGTATCAAGACACTTAGACACCCCAAGAGCTTCATTTAATGAGCATAAAGTATAGGCTCTCCCACTAGGGCAGGATAGGTGTTCCTTTATCCTGGAAGCAGTCTACCTTGAATTAACATGACCATCTTAAAATAATGTGACTCCCTTTGATGCTGGGGTGCAAAGGAGACATCATAGCTTCCTGAAGCCAGTAAGATATTACCCTAGTTTGGTTTTTTTTCCCCTACTGCTTGATAATTTAAACATAAAGTGCCAAGCAGTGCAGCTACTGAATAATGCTCAAAGAATTATACGTTTTAATGTACCCACTGTAGTTCTCCATTTTAAAGAATATTTTGGACATTTTATTTTAGTATCATCACCCAGCTCCAGACTTGGCCATGCAACGTGGGGTATAATTTTGTGTCAGTCTACATAATACATCAAAAACAAGAAAAATTTAAGAAAGTAAGAGAAAATCATAACCAGTAACCAGTGTGTCACATGGGCTGAATTTCACTGCAGTTTGTACAAATATTTAAACTGTGGTTTGATTTTTTTTTTTTCCGAGACAGGGTTTCAGCAATATCGCCAAGGCTGGAGTATAGTGGTGTGCTCATAGCTCACTGCAGCCTCTAACTCCTGGGCTCAAGTGATCCTCCTGCCTCAGCCTCCCTGAATAGCTAGATCTACAGGCATACGCCGTTGTGCTGCCTAATTTAAAAAAAACTTTTTTGTAGAGATGGTGTCTTGCTATGTTGCCCAGGCTAGTCTCGAATTCTTGGCCTCAAGTGATCCTCCCATCTCGGCCTCCCAAAGTGCTGCGTGGCATGAGCCACCATGCCCGGCCGTAGTTTCATATTTTTTTAAAAAATGTATACCTATTTAAAAATTAATTGCACTTAGTTAGAGGCTGATTATGGCCTGTATAACTGGATAAAAGCACAAAAATGTGAAGTGAATGTGGGTAATCAAATTTTATACCATGGAAATATTGTTAGAACAATATAGAAAAGAGATATTTGAAGGGAGAACAGTTATGTGATGTAACATGGAGAGTTGCCCCGAAATGTTAACATGACCATTTTCATTTTCTATGAAGATTTCTATGTCAAAATAAAGTCTGAAGTACACCATAACTGGTATGACCACATTCTGTTACAGTAGAACTTTGTATCTATGACTTCCGGGTTATCTACAGGACACTATTCGTGATATAACTGAATATAATAGCACTGCATTTATTCAGCATCACTGGATAAATTTAACCTTTAGCCAATGAAATCTTCCCCCTTTAAGTTACAAAACTTTTTTTTTTCTTTTTTAACCATGTTAATGGCTTAGAGATTAATGGCTCCACATTACTTGGAAGTACAAAAGCCAAACTCCTTGAATAGCCTGCAATGACCCCCTCACTGCTGTTCTAGCATCTTCCCTACCTTATTAAAAATCTATGCCCCAGCCACACAATTAAGTGTTTCATGACTCTGTTTACTCATACTGGCCCCTTTGACTAAGATCTATCCCAACGCACTCCCTTAATCAAGCCAAAATGATCCTAAGATCTCTCAGCCTGTGCAGTACCTCTGTTCATGTTTTCCCCTATCTTTTCCCTTGTCATCAGTTTTACTCTTTGCTTCCTCCAGGACAGTGGAAGCAAAATTTGGCCATGCATCAGAATCGCCTAGAGGGCTTGTAGAACCACAGATGGCTGGGCCACACCCCTGGAGCTAATTCAACAGGTCCAATGTGGACCCAGGCTTTGCATTTCGAATTAGTCTCCAGGGTGTTCTGACGCTGCTGGGTCCAAATTAATACTTTGGGAACTCCAGGAAATCACTTTCCCCATTTTAATTGCTCTTTCAAACTTCCAGAAGACTTTAAACAAGATAGCTATTCTTACTAGATATGAACACACAGCTAAAAAATGTCATCAACTGAGAGGGGGTCTAAGGAGATTTCCTGTAAGACAAGCGAGGTTGTGAACTTTGTGACATCTATTTTGGTTTCTTGGAGATCTTTTGTATACTCCCAGTTCTAGTCTCTGTCCTGGGTGGTTCAAGTTACAGAATAAATGACCTGTAGATGATGGAATCGTTATTCTACCTTGACTATAGTTTTTAAGGATTCTGTCACCTTCAAATTGTTGCATGGTTATCACAACCAAGTAAAACTCACCAATAGAACATCTTTGAGTCAGTGTTGTCAAACTTTCATATGCATAAGAATCTCCTCCAGGATCTTGGTAAAAATGCAAATTCTGATTCAGTAGGTCTGGGTTTGGGCCTAAGATTCTGCAATTCTAACACACTACCAAGTGGTGTTGATGCTCCTGGTCCACAGGTCACACTTTGAGGGGGGAAAAAAAAGGCATTAGCCTGCTGTGTTTGGAGAACTCCACCCAAACTACTTTTTGACTTAGTTAAAAAATAAGACATCATGAAGAAACTTAGTAGACACCTAAAAAAGTTGAAACTTCTGCAAGTTAAAATTGTCTTTTGTGACATCCTTGTGATTGCAGGGTATGTTGCTCACTCATGTTGTAGTCATAATTAGGTAGCACTCATCCACACATTCGGCCTTGCAGGAATCTGTGGCATTCATGTGAGTGTCAAACACCAGCAAGCATCTTTTTGAGGGACAACAGACAGTTGCCAAGGGTCTTCCATAGGCCCCCACTACATGTTGCATTTGTACATACCAAGGGAATTTGTTTGCCAGAACCCAAAATAGCAAGGTTGGGTTTTTTTGTGGGTGTGTTTTTCCTCCCAGGTTAAGATGTCATAGCATGTGCTCCTCACTCTGGGATAAGGATGATCCATCGTCTGGGGTTCCTAGAAGCAGAGGCTGAACCAAGCATGTGTGTGCACATAATTTATTAAAGGAATGCTCTCAGAAGATTTAGAGACAGAAACAGAAGGATAGAGAAGGGGAAGGCACCACATAAGGATGGAGTCTCAAGAATGGTAGACTTAACCTCTTCAGCGGAGAACTTGAGGACTTGAGCACTAATAACACTGCAAAGTTGTCTGGCGTTGGGGCAAAAGGACCAGGATTTTGTGCCCTTTTATGTATGAGTCATGGCCACTTGGCGATAGGATAGTTAACCTGCCAGGCATGTCCAGGCCAGGTGATTTCCATCAGCCAGGGGCAATTCTCCAGGGAAGGGTGAAACTGTTAACGGCAGGCAGATCTCACTGAAGCCGAGGGATGAGTGTACAGGACAGTAAACACGATCTGAGCAGAGAACCAGCAGTGCCCACTAGGAGTGAGAAGGGATATGCAGATTACTCAGAGTGAGGACTCCTCTCCATGGGTGGTTAAACAAACCCTCCTTCCACACAAGGTATTTAGCAGGGATAAAAAGTTAGAGGCAGGCACAGATAGAGAGAGGTGATATGAGAGAAGCAAACAGCTAGCCTGAGTTTCTGTTCATGACACAAAAAATATGGGCACACTTAGGACCCAGAAGCAAATCCCTGGGTCCTAAATAAGGTCCTAGCCAGGAACTCAACAGAGGGGACATAGAGAGACATCCTGGGTAACTTTTTGGCCTAACAATGCAGTCCCTGTTTTGCAAATCCTTCTCCAAGGGAAAGCTTCGCAGGCCTGTGGGCGTTCTATGGGGTTCTTCCTTCCAGTTACCTTTCTGCAGGCTTCATATTCTCCAAGTTCATGCTCTCCCAGGAAACCAAAGAGGCCTTCTGTCCTATCAGATGACAAACATCTCATTTCCTTGGCATGCCTCCAAGAAAGAGCAAATGTCATACCTCTAGACTTTCAGAAATGAAAGATTCCAAAACCTAGAAAATCCTTCCCAGGGATGAAGTGGGGAGTGGAGAAAGAAACTTTCAGCTGTTTTTTCTTTTTACCCAAATGTCTATGCCTTTCAAAGTTAGTGGCATTTATTTTCTGTATCATATCTTTCTGATTTAAAAAAACTACTATAAAACAAAGGCAAATTTATTTTTAAGTGTCCTAACCAATAAGCAGTATTTTATCCCCAGGAGACACGTTCTGAACATATATTTTGTGCTAAAATTGTGTAATGTTTTCTAGTTGTGTAAGGTAACATCGGGGAACAAACACAATGGATTCCATCTATTCGCCACCTTAAAATTAAATTTTTTTAAAAAGGTAGAAACTGTATTAGCAAGAAATGAAAGACATTGTCTAGACAGCTTCCTTCCTTCGGGGAGAATGAACAGCCAGCAGCCAGGTGGCACAGCAGGATGCTTTGCCCTTTGGGACAGGGGCAGTCACAGACAGCTGAGGCTTCAGAGAGGAGGGGGCTAGGAAGACTGTCCACATCTTGACCGAGCATCATGCTTCTCTTGGTTCCCATAAGGTGGGCACACAGTACAGTCTGCTATAATGGCAGATTCCTGTATCACAGGAGCTAGAAGATACAGAGAGCTCATTCATTCTTCATTCTAGATTTGGACTTAACAGATTCCAAATGAAACTCCTCGTCTGTGCCCTAAACCTGCTCCATCCACAGTTCTGCCCAGGCAACTCCATTCTTCTTCTTGTCCAGGCCAAAGTAATGGCCGTCATCTTTGCCTGATCCCTGTTGCTTGCTGCCCAGGACCAATCCATTGGCTAATGCTGTTGGTGTTACCTTTACAACCAGAAATTCATCATTCCCACCACCTTCACTGCTATTGTGGTCCAAGCAACCATATCACTTGCCTGGATCATTGAAATATCTCTTTGCATGGTCCTTCTATATCTGCCCCTGGCCCACAATACTCTCAACAGGGCAGCAAGAGGGATCCTTTGAAAATGCAAATCAGATATATCACAGTCCTCTCTTCAAAACCCTCCAAGGACTCCCACCTCACTCAGAGTAAAGCCAAAGGCTTTAAAAAAAAAAAAAAAAAAAAGCCTAGTAGGCCTTCCAGGACCACCCCCTCTTCCCCAACGTAAACAAAGCACATTACCATTTTAACCCTCTTACCTATTATCTTTCCCCTTATTCCCTCCCAACACTGGCCTCTTGCTGTTTCTGGAACACTCCAGGCATGATCTCACCTCTCACGTCGGGACCTTTGCCTGGAACAATATTCCTTTCCAGCATGGCTAACTCCCACGCCCCAGACAAGTCTTTACGCAAATGTCACCTTCTTATTGCTTGATATCTCCCATTTAAAGAACAAACCCCCTGCCCCAGCCCTCACATTCCCTATCATCCTCTTGATTTATTTTTCTCCTTTCATTATTACCTCCATCCTATATACAGTACTACAAATCTTACTTATGTTTTCATTATGTATTTTCCCCAGTAGATCGTAAGTACAACAGGAACGGTGACTCATATCTGCTGTGCTCCCAGGTGGATGCCCAGTACCTAGCACAGTACCTAGTGGCCAGAGAAATACTTAAAGGAATCTTGCAACCTGCCAAACACTCAGCCAAGCACTGTGGTAGGCCCTGACCCTACTTTTATAGGGCTTATAATCTAGAGTTGTACTGTCCAGTACAGTAGTCACTAGTCACATGTAGCTATTTGTATTTAAATTAGTTAAAATTAAGTAGAATTGAAGATACAGCTTTTCAATCACACTGGACACATTTCAAGTGCTCAGTAGTTTCATTGGCTAGCGGCTTCTATGCTGGGCAGCCCAGATGTAGAATATGTCCATCATCGCGGACAGTTCTGTCGGAGAGTGCTGATAGAGGTTTTACCTCTTTTCAGATAATTTAGGGTTCATCTACTCCAATTCCCTCATTTACAGGGAGGAAATTGAGGCTCAAGGAAACCGTGATTTGACTAAGATCACCCAGCTGGTCAATCACAAATCCAATATTGAACCCAATTCTTCTGATTCCACAGACCAACGTGTAGATAAATGCATATAACACATATTTAAGTGCTATCAATTTCTTTAAGACAAATCAAAATATGAAACAAGCAAAGAAAACAACAAAAAAAGCCCTCTCTTTGCCTTATGGACTGAATATATTCAATTATAAAGACAGAAAGAAAGAGTGTATACAGTGAACATTTGTCTCTTTTTCCTGCTATTTTCTGAATCCATTTCCTATTTGGGAGATATTTCCTGCTGCATAGGGCTTGGTAAAATGTAGAGCTTAATGGATATTTTCCCTCTTTTGTCTGGATAGTGGATGGGTGAACAGCTTTGGTTAATCAGATGCCCCTACCCAGGACTTTTCATGGCGAGCTCCCCAGACAAAAAGGAATGTAGCAGCCATTCTCATTCCCTCGGGCCACTGCATCTGCAACATGGTGGCAGAATCCACAGACTCAGACTCACCTTGTTTCCTGCCCATTTTCAAATGCCAACTCTCAATCTTTCCTACCATTTGCGTGAGATACCTACTATTCTGCCATATTTTTTCAGCTCACATCAGCCAGAGTTCAATTTCTGTTGCTTGCAACTAAAGTCCCTGACTGATATAATGCATCGATCAAAATTAAGATACATTTCAATTTGGAAGGGAGGAAAATAATCTATTTCCCTCTTCCCCTCCTAGGTTGTCTGGCTGGGACCCTGTAAATCAGACTGACAAAAGTCAGATTAACAAGAGAAAAACATACAGAAGTTTATTAACATGTACATCAGGCTCACATATGGGAACACTCAGTGGTGAGTGACTCAAAGGGGTGATTAGAAGAACAACAAATTTATAAAGAAGTGACAAGACAAAGAAAAAGGACTTTGCATTTCTGGGGGTAGCAAATTGTAGGAACGCAAATTTATGGGGAAACTCATGGTAGACAAGAGCTAGTTTTAGCAAGGTTTATTATGTACATTTCTCTGGTGCCCTCTCAGGTGATTAACTTCCGTTCTTCCAGGTAGAAAGGAAAGGGGGACACCTTTATAAATTAATGTCCTGCAAATAGGCGGAGGGCAGAGAATTTTTCTTATATCTACTTTTTCTCAATTGCCTTCAGCTCAAAATAATCCTTATGCCAAAGTGACATATTTTGATGTGGCATATTCTGCTACCTTTCAATTTTAAATGAATGTTTCCTGGTGTTTTTATTTATATTGATTGAACCTTGCATATCAGGCCATCATTCTGGGTTATATGGAAAATATAGCTCATAGCTGAACACAAGCAGTAGAAGATAGATGGCACAGACCCTTGAACTTCCTATTTGTTTAGAGGAATTAGCTGACTCAATTGTGCATTCAATGATTAAGACGAGCAAAATGTAAATATTTCTTTTAATAGGTTTGTGGATCACTCTAGCTTTGAATAGCCCTTCAAGGAAATTCTTGAAAATCTGAAGTTTAAAGTGCTATGATACTTCAGAAGCTCTGATAATAAATATTACTCTGATTTGTATAAAGTTAGGCACCAATAACTGTGTCTAGTCATTCTCATCTACCCAGAAATTTGTCTGAAAGGAAAATGTAGTGAGCCATGTTAAGCTAGTGAGAGAATTGTCCAAGTTTGAGAATGTCAACGGAGTCAAATCGTTCATAAGTACTTAGCAATAAAATAGTCTTGTACATGAATTTACCATATTTAATTTCTATTCCCCAAATGATTAGACATTTAATTTTTTTTCCTAAAACTAAAGAGTCTATATTAGCCACCTTGACCCAATTGATATTTATAGACCATCTTACCCAATAACTGCAAAATACACATTCTTTTCAAGTGCAAGCAGTAGGAACAGTAGGTTCACAAAGATAGACCAAATGCTGGGGTCAGAAAGAAAACTCTCAATAAATTTCAAGTGATTGAAACCATACAGAGTATGTTCTCTGACCTTGATGGAATTAGATTAATAATTAACTAGAAAAACTTCAAATATTAGGAAATTAACACATTTGTAAATAATTCATGGCTCAAAGAAGAATCACAGAGGATATTAGAAAATATTTCTAACAGAATGATAAAAACATTCTAAAGGAATTCAAGTGGAGGAATCTTCTAACGTCATACTCTAAGATAATAACAATGATTAAAACACACCTAAGGTTTGCGTAGCACTTTACAATTTATATATATTCTTAGCAACCACCGTAGAGAAGATATTAATATACCTGGGTGTCACCCCAGCCCAGAGCAGTACATTAAACATCTCCACACCTTTAAGGAATGGTAGAGGGGCCTGTCAGGCTTCTGGTCAACCCCATGGGAGGAAGGTCTTGCTTCCCTACCTAGCTTCCAGGCTTGCCCCGTGATATCCCCCCGTCAGCCCCCACCCTTTCTGCACCCAAGCCCATTCTGTTACTTCCTTCACAATGCATTATAACATTCAAGGAAATTTGCGCATGACCTTGTATGTCTACTTGTCTGCTGGATAGTTTAAATCCAGGTTAGCCATCATTTACCTTCCACTCCTGAGCAAATGGGCTAGCACACATCCAGGCCCTCTCAGTCCAAGTCCAGTGCTTCTCCATGGGAGGAGAACCTTGCTATTTGAACACATTCGGTACTGAGAAATTTAATTCCACTTAAAGTAGTGACCAAAATTTCATAGGAAGTAGTGAAGAAAGGGTTTAACATAGAAACAAGCCTGAGAAAAGAAAGGGAAAAAATTCACGAAATTAAGTTTATTTTTATTTTATATATTTTCTTAAGCTTAGGTTAAAATGGTAGTTTTGCACTAGTTGTTAGACCAGACAGTGAATAAATTAAATGCGGACTTTTGTGTATCTGTAGTGTATGTAGAATTGTGTAGTCATAGATGTAATATAACATTTTTCAAGTGGCAATTGACTTCTGTAGCATGATCATAAAAAGAAAATTTTTTTTAAAAAATTGGGGGCTTAAGCCCTCTTTCCCAATGAAAAGCCCAGTTTTCCCAATGACTTCTCCTAACTCTTGACATTTAAATTATTCACCTCCAAAGTATACATTCAATCAAAATCCTGGTCTCATTTCTCTTCTTCACTTGTCAATCCAATCTTCTGCTTCATCAGATTTGAGGGGAGAGTGTGGTTCAAAAAATTCACCAATATCATGTTTATTGAAGGCATAACATCTAGCTTCTTTTGCATGATTTATAATTGTCTTTGGCAATTGTTTGTAATATGTTTAGACTACACTTTTGAATGTCATCTATCAGATGATTGATAATAGAAATACTATTAAGCAAAGAGAAATGTTTGATTCGGAATTAATTTTATATATGGTCATTGTGACCTCTGTACTAGTAGGGAGGTGAATCATTGATATTCAGAAAACAAGGATCCCTCCTCCCTTCATACTACAACGATCTCAATAAGAAACATTCAGGCCAGTCGCAGTGTCTCACGCCTGTAGTCCTAGCACTCTGAGAGGCCGAGGCAGGAGAATTGTTTGAGCTCAGGAGTTCGAGACCAGCCTGAGCAAGAGTAAGACCCCATCTCTACTAAAAATAGAAAAATTAGCTTGGTGTGGTAGTCCCAGCTTCTTGGGAGGTTGAAGCAGGAGGATCACTTGAGCCCAGGAGTTTGAGGTTGCAGGGAGCTATGATGATGCCATAGCATTCCAGCTTGGACAACAGAGCAAGACCCTGTCTCAAAAAAAGAAACAAAGAAAGAAAGAAAAGGAAAGAAAAAAGAAACATTCAATATAGAAGAAAAGTGTGTTTTAATTAAATGTTATATCATTAAATGAGTGCCATCTCAGGAGTAATGCGTGGGAACATATTATGGACAAGACTGCCTTTGCTCACTGATATCCACATTCTCATCCTTTTCTTAGGCAAATAGCTTGACTGTTCTTCCAGCCCTCTTACAATTTAGTGGAGCCATATGAGTTCTCCTAATGGGATGTGAGCAGAGTTATATGGGTCACTTCCAGGCTAAGGTAGAGAAGGATTGATGAGTATTGTCCAATGTCGCCTTGCTTTCCGGTCAGTGAAATATAAAGGACTCGGTAGAGGACTCCAAGACTCCGGGAAGATACTACTCAGCCATACAAAAAAAAAAAAAAAAAAAATGGTAAACTAATATCTTTTGTAACAACCTGGATGGAACTGGAGACCATCCTTCGAAGCGAAGTATCATAAGAATGGAAAAACAAACACATGTACCGAATACTAAATTGAAACTAGTCGACGAACACTTTATGTGCACATACAGAAGTAAAACTCAATGGAAATCAAGCAGATGGGAGGAGGTTGGAGGGGATGGATAAATTCACGTCTAGTGGGTACAGGGCACACTATCTGGGAGATGGGCACACTTACAACTTTGACTCAAACTGTACAAAAGTAATTCATGTAACCAAAATGTTTGTACCCCCATAATATTGTGAAATTAAAAAAAAAAGATATGAACGTAAAATAGAAAAAAAAGAAAAATATCTCTATTAAGATAAGACATTGGATTTTAGAGTTTTTTTGGGACAGCAATTAATCTACCTTGAAGAGTATCTTGAGTGAGTGCATGCACTTAATTAGTGTGTCTATGTGGGATTTTCGTTGAATGGAGTACCCTGGGAGTGAGGGGACTTCCTTGCTAGACTCTGATTCTACTCTCTGGGAGGAACTTCCTTGTCCACTTGCCCTGTGCCCCCAGATCTGCCCCCCAGGAGTTTCTTTCTGGCCCATAAACTTCCATGGCCATATCTGGGGAGTGCAGTGGAGACTATGTCTTCCTTGGGGGATACACAGCTTTTACAGCCAGATTCTAGCTGCGAATTTCAGATCCCTCAGTATTGTGTTTTGGTCTTTTTCTCAGCACATTTATTAAGCTTCCACTCTGTGTGAGGCCCTGTCTAGGCACAGGGTTCAGTGGTTTAAGAACACAAACAAAGTCCCTCTTCTCAAGTATCTTACATTCTAGTGAACAACACAGACTGAAGGTTGTTTTAAAGTTCAAACAATCCAAACTTTTTCAGTCCTGGCTCACACACAGTTTCTTTGGCAATGCAAGTGCTTCAAAAATCTAGTACGCTCACGTCATTACATAGCTCTGATCCTAAACATAGTTCTCAAATCTGTTTTTTATTAGTTTGTGTCCTAGCTCCAACATCTTTCTTTTTAGCCTTTAAGGGTAGCTACTTCGAAGACATGTGAAACGGTAGACTCAGGTGGGAAGAAGGTAAGGTATGTCTGATCTTTGTATCTGGCTGAATTACTTTGTTCAGTTATGAAGACCTCCTGGCACTTTGTCAATCAAAGTCCCTTCAGTTTTATCTATCACTATGTGAGGGTCCAACTCTGTAATAGGGATTCTTTTGATTTCCTTTGATATTTGCCTTAAAATCAGCCATTTCTTGTCTAAGCCAATTGTGATCTTCTAATATCCTGCCTATAGCCATCTATAGTTGCCAACACACAAATTTTCCACCCACTTTCCCTAGAGCAGTGGCTCTCAGAATTTGGTCCCCAAACCAGCAACATCTAAATCACCTGGAAAGCTGTTGGAAATGCAAATCCTCACTCAGACCTACTGAATCAAACACTCTGGATGTGGTGCCCAGGAATGTGTGTTTTCACAAGCCCTTCATGTGAGCCTGAGGCACACTGACACTGAGAACCGCAGCTCCAGAACTACAAGGATGGGCCTGTATTGTGGGATGAATTATGACAGGTAGAAGCATATCTGGTTGCAGCAGGGAGTACCTGTTGGAGGTAGAATAACACAAAACCATACAGAGAAAGAGGAGCAACTAATCATTAAGTTAAGGTGATTATTGTCAGACATTGAGAAAGTCAGCATGGTTTTTCCTGACCAAATTTTCTAGGTAAGAGTTACAGGCTCTCTGAAGATAACCCTATTCTTCTGTGGTTATTGTGCATGCTGTTGGCATCATGGTTTCACTTTAGATGATGTCATTACAGTGTCCTTGTCTGCAGAGTTGCCCCTATTTTCTTTGGGGATCAGTTCCTTCTCCATTCTGTGAGGACACAGGGCTACTGGCAATCATGGTGTCCCATGCCTTTAGTGACAAGAGAAGGTATATGACTCAGGCCCAGCTGAAACTGGTAATCTATCCCAGTGACATTAGCAATTATTATAACAAGTCACCTGACTGAAGCACAGTCAACCAGAATCCAATGAGAGCCAATGACTAACTGGTATTTGGCACTGAGGACTGCAATTTTCTGTTCACCTGTGCACAAGGCCAATCTGGCTCTTCATAGTGCTCTGTGTTAGTTAGAGCAAGAAATGTTGGCTGTTGTCACATGCACACCCCCAAATTGTAGTGCCTTAATGCAAACAAAAGTTATTTCTTGCCCATGTAGGAGGCAAGGTGGATGGTTTGGATGGCAGACAATTTTCTACACCAACATTCAGGGACCTAAGGCCTTCCATCTTTACCTTCATCATCTCCTCCACCTAAGAGTCTTCAGACTGACGCCCTGCCTATGTCCAGCACACAGGGAAAGAGAGAGTGTGTGAATGACTGGGTGTGGGAAGTATTTGTGGGCCAGACTTAGAAGTGACACATGACACTTCCTTCCACATTCCATTGTTTGGAACACAGTCACGTGGCTACATCAAACTGCAAGGGAAGTGGGATAGGAGGTTTGGATATGTGCCAGGAGGCAAAGGAAAAAGATATTTGTCAGGTTATAGTAGTCTGTGTCACATGCCCCATTCACAGCGATTGGTCCAAAATGTGGACATGTGATCCAAGTCCACCAATCCGAGTTCTTCCCTGGGATTTACCTATGCTGACATGGAGTGTAAGAAGTCCTGTCTAGCATAAGCCTGAAACTGTCCAATACTGTTCCCTTCCACTCCATCCACAAACTAAGAGAAAGAGCCCAACACATAAGGAGAACAAGTGCCAAAGTACTAAGTGAGTCCTGACCACTTTGTTTTGAGTCTTGCATCAATCATGTTACAGGTTAGGTCCAAACTCCCCCTTGCTAGTCACCTGAGCCAATAAGGTCCCTTCTCTCTCAAGCAAGTTTCAGTTGAGTCCTGACATAGACAGCCTGGTCAAATGCTTGACTTCTTTCCTGATGTAGCTTACCATTAAGTCCTAGATATTCTTTTACATCTCTGCTAGAGTGGAAAGAGAGAGGGAAGACAGACTTCTTTCAGTATGAGGCAAGTAAGTCTCATTCTCTTTTGTTGTTGTTGCTTTATAGTTTAAAAATATGCATTTGCAATGTAGACAAATAAAAACAAAACAGGAAAACATGAGAAACTCAGTTTAAAAAAATCAACATCTAGTGCATCACTACTCTTACAAAAATCCTTGTGCTGTTGATTTTGGTGGCCTACCCAGACACCCAGCTGATGTAAGTTCTGGCTGCTCCCAGTTCAAAGATATTCCCTTCTCTGGAGAATTGCCCTTAGCCTATGGGAGCCACCTTACCTGGGATGGCCTGGGAAGCTGTGCCTTCTCCTAGAGAGAGCCCCCATTTCATGGCTGTTAAGGTGGAAAAAAAGAAAATCCAAACCGAGTTCCCTTGCTGTAAGGGCAAACTCTGTGGTATGGTTCATGCTCCAGAGCTCCTGTAGGATCAGGTTGAGGCTAGAGTTTAGCTGAAAGTGATTCTATTTAGCTTCTTTCCTGGTGCTATCCTGAGAGTTTCTCCTGAGAACATCTCAGCTTCTGCTTCTATGGAGTCCTAAGGCATCATCATTAGCCCCTTCATATTTCATACTCACCTCTTCCTTTTTATTCCTGTTGAAACTACCCTCAGCATTCTCTCTCTCAAAGTGTCCAACTCTAGTCTTTCTAATGTAGAATGGTCAGTTTAAGCATATTATACTCCTACTAAAAATGCTTTTGAGGAACTTGTCTCTGTTTAAAGGCATCTATAAAGCCTTCCTGAATACTTACTTCCCCCCACCCCACCCCTAGATTTCTAAAGCATTCTGCTTTGATTCTTACAGCAATTCTGCTTTTATTGTAGTTAGGTGTTTGCATGCCTGTCTTACCTGAGAAGAGAGTTTATGTTTCTTTCATCCATGTGTTCCTAAACTGCTTTTCATAATTTTTTTCCCCAAGGATGCACACCAATAAAATGCACTGGTGAAGATGGCTTAGCTACATACAGACTTAGGGCTCTTTAAATTTTCCCAGATTATAGCAGGACTGGCATAAGATCTCAGGGCAGAGCAGAAAGATCAGGAAAGATTAATTTACCCCAAGCGGCTATGGAGATTGTGGGAACAAAGGGGCCAGAGAATTGGTAAATTAGAGGGAGGCCCTGATTTGCATGAGTGTAACAAGATATTCTTGGGTAGAGAAGGCTTTGATTGTAGAGGAAGATGGGATCCAGGTCTTCTCCTGGGCCATGGTGGTAGCAGTGGGTGGGGGTTCTGGTGTACTCGTTATATGGTCAGAATGCACTAAGATCCTGATCAGGATTAGGTTCTAGATAAAAGGTACCATGGTCTCAAAACAGGTGAGGCCAGCTGGGACAGCAGGTACTGGCATGACTACCTGTCTTCTTCTCCCATAAGTTTTCAAGGTTACAGTACAAAGAAGAAGACAACCACCCATGAGAGGGTGTCATTCTAAGTTGGAATTAATAAAAAGGAAGAATATGTCATTAAGATACATAACTTTGACTTATGCTGGGACCTTCCCACACCCCATCAACCAGAGGCAAGACGCAAGCCAAAGAAGGTGCTCCCACATATTCTAGTGGTGATTAATCAGGGCACTGGTATTTTGGATACATGGGCTGGGTAATTTAGCATCACTTTTTAAAACCCTACCTTGATCTGGAGGTCTACTATTTCTTCATAGCTATATCTTTGATTGTAAGATACAGCATTGCATTATTTTATGTAGCTTTCAGGGACAAGAAATGCTGGCAGTGAGACTTTAAGACTTCATTGGTTGTTAGTTGCATTCTAATTTCAGAGATACTAAAATGCGAAAAAACATATGTGTCTTACAGCCAACATAATGGAGGAATACCTAGGCTTTGGTTAAGAACTCTGGCTTCGGAAGCTAATTTTGATCCATGGTTCAAATTTTGGCTCTGTCATTTATTAGTTGAGTGATCTTGGAAAATTAACTTCAATTTTCAGAGTGAAATCTAAAATTTGAGACAATTAACAGCCTTTAAATCACAGGGTCACTGGGAGTATCCGATGAGTTGATATAGGCAAGAGGCTTATCGCAGAGGCTGGCACATAGAAGAGATCATGACAGACATTTTGGTTGTTTACCCAACAGCCTTTCTTCCTGTTTCTTCCCCATTAACAGTACCCCAATTTTATTTACTTATCTCAGAGGACAATGTGTGTTAAAAAGACCAGAATGCTCCTAAACCCAAAGGTAGTGAATCATAATTTGTCTAAGCCAAAAGCTATTTACCTTTCATCAAGTGATTACTTTATGCATCAGTATGTAACATAATTCTGGCCAATGGGATATGAGGGGAAGTGTCCACTGAGAGCTTTAATAATGAGATGCCTGGTAGGAATTTTTGGAAGTTGTCACCTACACGTGAAGCCTGGAATTGCCACAGCCATCTTGGTACCATGAGGTGTGCAACACCAACATGCTGAGGGTGGCAGGACAGAAACAAGGAAGCCCTTGGGTCTTTGGAGGATACTAATGAACCACTGGGAATGAAACCTGGAATCACCTGTCTCTAGACTTCTTGCACAGCAAGTAATTAAAGTCGTCACTAAAGAAATTTCCATTCAATTTTGTATTATTTGTAGCAAAAAAGGTCTGGAATTGATGTAATGTTCAATAACTGTGAGCTCATAACTGTTTTCGTTGCTGTGTTACTTGCTCACTTTACCTCTCTGTTCCTAAGTTTTCTCATTTGTCAAATGAGGGTTAAAAGGACATTTGCTTTTGAGATGTCTAGATAGAATGGATGAGATAATGCATGTAGAGTGCTTAGTCCTGGGATAGCCCAAAGGAAGTACTCAATGAAGTGTTGCTCCTCCTCCTCGTCTTCTTCTTCCTCCTCTTCCTCTTCCTCCTAATACTATTTTATTGTTATATTATCACTATTTAGGCCAATGTTGTAGATTGTATTTTTTTCATAATCCTATCTTTGCTCTGAGGTTGTGCCATGGTGCACTATGAATGGGGTATACTGTTCTATACCCTAGTCACTTTGGGCTTGGCCATGTGTTTTGCTTTGGTCAATGGAATGTGAGAAGATATAATCTGTGCTATGTCTGCCCAAAGGTTTTGAATGTGTTCATATAGTTCAGCTTGCTCTCTTACATTCCTGCCATTTGCCATGAGAAGAACACGTCCCAGGCAGTTTCTGTTTCTTCAGCCTGGGTGCTAGAATGAGAGACAAGTGGAGCATATCTAAACCCAGCCTGCGGTCTGGCCAGAGCTGGCCTAGCCAACCTACAGTCGCTGGTCCAGCAAGCTGCAGAAAAGGAATTTGAGTGCAAATGTAAATGTTCCTCTAAGTCACTGAGATTTGGGGACTTTGTTATACAGCATTATTGCTATGCAAAAAACTTATTAATATAGCCAAAAAAAGAGAAAAGAAAAATAGAGCCTCAGAGTCATCCCCAGATTTGTTGCATGGTCCAGGAAGACTTGTGACATCTGGGATAGGCCCTAAAACAGTGGAAGGGCTTATTGGACCAGTGGATTCTTGGCTCTGCTGATGATCTTCTACGAGATGAAAGGCTCAAGCTACTAGACAGACCTCTCCACATCATTCAGCTGACATATATGGGCCAGGTTCTTCCTGCAGCAAGGTTCCTCAGGACTTCCAGTGATGGTCATTGAGACACAGTTGGCTAAGTTGACTCAGGAGGAGGGAAGTAGTTAGGAAACTGTCAGAGACATCTCTTTATTACTCTGTATAGAACAAAAATTACTCTGGGGGAAGTACGTCTGAGAAGCTGGAACTAGGGCCAGATGTGGAGAATAGGAGGAAGTCAGCTGGTGAGGAACAGGAATGGGAGACTGGAACAATAAGGACCAAAGGCACAGAGCACAGAAAGGACAGTCAGAAGAGCAGGCAGCTCTTCCAAAACCACACTTTGGAAAAAAGCCAGAGCTGAGAACTGAGTGGAGGTCAGTCTGTGAGAAAAGATGAGTGTGGCAAAAAAGCCAAGCAAGTGTCTGTCAGTATCAAAGCCATGGCCCACTTGTTCTAAACCACTTGAGCTGGATACAACCTGCTTTGAAGTAAGCACTGGAGCCAAGAAATTGGGAGGATGTATCACTAATGTCCCAGGTGTCACAAGAGCAATGTGACTCCTCACCTGGTTTCCTGGCTGGCATCCCCATGCCTCTGGGACTCAGCTTCAGAATTTCTCATCCTGGTTCCCTGAAAAACTGAGCCCTCTTTAAACCTCAAACCCTCAGTGGAGTTCATGTTTCCTGGCACTTCTGTCTCCTTGTGTGGATGTCTGCATATTACCTGTTGCCAGATTCACCTTCTGTCTGCTGGGATTCCTAGTGTCTTCCCCTTGCTGGGCCTTCCCAGGCTGATTCCTGGAGGAGCTGGACCCCCGACTTCCACCTGCCACCAAGCCTTCCCATCCCGTGCTCCACCTCCCACTTCACCCTGGCTCACCCAGGAGCATCCACAATGTTCTACCTGGTCCTCAGCTTCTGGCTGTTCCTCTCAGAACTGTCTGTACCCCACTGCCCAGATCTGGCACATATTTAGGCTTGGGAAGTGTCTATAGCCTCCTTGAGTGACCTTCTCTACTTAGCTTTCCAATCCCCGAAATTATACTTTTATAGATGTGGTCCTTTAGTTCACATTAAAATATAAATTCCTCGTGAGAGAGACCCTATTAAGCCTTGCAGGGAATTGCTAATTTACATCTTAATGTGAATGAGGTTATTGGATTTTTTTCCCCCTTTAAGCAATCTTTGATGGGGGTAGGGGACAGGTAGAGAAAGCATGATCATCAGTTAATGATGTAAGAGGGTTGGATG
This sequence comes from Indri indri, assembly GCA_004363605.1. Taxonomy (NCBI): domain Eukaryota; kingdom Metazoa; phylum Chordata; class Mammalia; order Primates; family Indriidae; genus Indri; species Indri indri. Next base: position 8,343 of record RJWJ010013746.1, on the reverse strand, counting down.
GCTATGGAGTCAGAAAAATGAAACAAGAGGGGAAAGTTTTATTCACAGTTTTGTGTGAGGTGTTTGGCATAGAGAATGGTTCCAGGTGCTTCTTTTGACCTTGATAGGTAAAGTTTTTGTTTTGTTTTGTCTTGTTTGAGATTTAACTCCTACTGCATTATTTCTGTGATGGAGTGATATAAAGTATTTTGAAAGCAAAGGATTAATGGTAAATAGGGATGCATTTTTAAGATGAAATCAGCCAGCATATGGAAGACACTAGCATATAGGATGATGGATATAAATGAATCACAAACCTGGCTATTGTGTAGGTTGTGTCTAAAGCAACTTAAGAGAGTGGATTTCTCTAGGGAGGCTGATCTCTCTGCTGTGATAGTACAGTGAGTGTTCTGTTTGGCCTTCCCATTTTAGGGGCTGATCCTAATTGCGCATTTTCAGAAACTCAGTTTTGCTGGTGCATGCAATAGTTCAGCCTCAAAGGACTGACTCATAGCTCTCAAACTTGAAGATTATGATGAGAGATAAACCTTTCTAGCGTGCATAATATTTTACACGCTGTCAGTGCATCTGCTTCCTAGTTTTAGAATCATCGGGATGCTGAAGCAGCCGCAAGCTGGTAGCCTGGTGGAAATGAGTGGTGTGGAAAGGCTTATCCGCACAGCTTCAGACGGAGTTTTTAGGTGCCAGGAATTTATTTCTCATTTAATTCTCAAAACAACCCACAAGCAAGGTGCTTTCATTATCTCCCTGTTACAGATGAGTAAATGAGGCGCCAGGAATTTATGTTTACCCCAGTTTATCAGCCTAGAAAGAGCCTGAGCCAATTCAAACCCAGGTAAGGGAATCAGTCAAAAAACTAAGTGGTCTTGGGCTACATGGAAGAACTGGAGGTGGATCTGGACGTGCGAGGATGGGCAAGATGTGAGTGGGCGTTGTTGGACATTTATGTTGATTTCAGGTTTTTATTTTTCAGAACTCATTCGTTGAAATGAAAATTTTAATACATTCATATATCATCGTCCCCACAACCAGTTATATATTTTGAAGAGACTAAGTGAACTAATAGTGACAGAGTATATAAGTATTGCAAATTTTTTTTAGGAATATTTACACTTTCCCCCCTCCAACCAGGTCAGAGAGTATACCTGTTTTATCTGCAATAAGTGTGGTCATTTAAGGATGTCTTTGCCGATTCAAGGAGTGAAACATACTACATTATCTTGTTTTAAATTTTATATCTGTTTAATTACCACAAGTGAGGCAGAACATTTTTCTTTTGTTTATTTCTCCTGTAAATTGTCTGTTCCTGCCCCATTTTGAGACCGTAACATTTCCTCCTGATCCCTCCTAGACTGTAGACCTTTAGAAGCTATAAACTGTTGGAAAAGTGTATTCAAAAGAAGTAAGACCTAAAAAAAAAAAATTTCTAAGGTCTGCACATGGTTGCACGCTCCTGTAGTCCCAGCTACTCGGGAGGATCTCTTGAGCTTAGGAGTTTGAGTTCCTCCCGGGCAACATAGTGAGATACTCGTTTCAAAAAAAAAGAAGTCAGACCTTTATTAAGGCTTTTGCATTCAGAGCCATGACTTTAAAAAATGAATTCCTTTGGATTGTTGCACATGCAGCTGCCCAAATGTGTAGGAACTATCACCAATTTTTCTATTCCTGGGCTTCTAAGAACTAAGAGGTTCTTACGAAGTTTGTGGGTAGAGAAAATGAAAACTAAATAATAACGATAAACCAGTGATCGGCGTTTCTACTACACAATGATTTTAAAAGAACTATCATGGTATATTTAAAGTGGTTTTTAAATCCTTAACTCCTCGGCAGATTAACCTGGGGATACAGAAATTTATTACCTTAAAAATAAGATGCCGCCACTTGAAGATGAATAAGAGAGGACAAAAAACAGCTCTTAAATATGAATATGATTTGACAGTACAAAACTCAAATTTTATAATACATCAGGAATACATCACTAAATAAAGTGAGTTGTAGTTATGGATTGAAATTTGGTGATGATAATGGGGTTAACCTCACCCTATCATATCATGGGGTTAACTAATGAACCTGAAGTGTTAATTATCTATAAAATGAAAAGCAGTGAGAAACTCAGAAAATCAGCCTTTCTCCACTTGCTTCTCAATCATCTCAACATGAAGTAATATGCTGGGTCCATGGGTCAACACCTTGCTCAAACTAGGATTCGTTAAAAGAGAGACAGTTTTGGGTTTTTTTTTTTTAATTTTTTTTTTTTTTTTTTAAATAACGTGTCTTTTTTTTTTTTTTGAGACAGAATCTTACTCTGTTGCCCTGGGTAGAGTACAGTGGCATCATCATAGCTCACAGCGACCTCAAAGTCCTGGGCTCAAGCGATTCTCCTGCCTCTGCCTCCCTAGTAGCTGGGACTACAGGTGTGCTCCATGATGCCTAGCTAATTTTTCTATTTGTAGTAGAGACAGGGTATGGCTCTTGCTCAGACTGATCTTGGACTCCCGGCCTCAAGCAGTCCTCCTGCCTCGGCCTCCCAGAGTGGAAATAGTTCATTTATATAACTAATTAAAGGGCTGGTATTTGGCAATACCTCACCTGATTTGCTCACAAGGAAACTTCACTGTATTTAAGTTCCAGTGGTTCACAAGGGAAGTGTATCTTCTTCTAGATTCCATCTTATTTCTTCACCACCATTGTATTTTTTTAAACATTAAATAATAAGTGCAAATGTTTATATTTATGAAGTTTTCCCTCTGAGTCTCTTGAAAATATATACATGGAGCAATAAGAACTCTCATTCATCATTGGTGGGAATGCAAAATGGTACAGGACTTTGAAAGACAGTTTGGCAATTTCTTGTAAAACTAAACATACTCTTACCATATAACCCAGCAAATAGTCTCCTTAGTATTTACCCAAATGAGTTGAAAACTTACGTCCACACAAAAACCTGTACATGGATGTTTTTAGCAGCTTTACTAATAATTGCCCAAACTTGGAAACAAACAGGTGTCCTTTAGTAAATGAATGGATAATTAAACTGTGGTACATTCAGACAATGGAATATTATTCAGCACTAAAAAGAAATGAGCTATCAAGCCATGAAAAGACATGAAGGAAATTTAAATGCATATTACCAAGTGAAAGAAGCCAATCTGAAAAGGCTACGCACTGTATGATTCCAACTGTGTGACATTCTGGAAGAGGCAACCCTTGGAGACAGTGAAAAGATTACCGATCGGTTGCCAGGGGTTAGTGGGGAGGGAGGGATGAATACGTGGAGCACAGAGGATTTTTTTAGGGCAGTGAAAATACTCTATATGATACTACCATTGTGGATACATATCCTTATAGATTTATCCAAACCCATAGAATGTGCAACACCAGGAGTGAGCCCTAATGTAAACTGTGGACTTTGGGTGATAATAATGTGAAAATGTAGGTTCATTACTTGTAACAGATGTACCACTCCGGATGTTGATAATGAGGGAGGCATGTGTAGGGATAAGGAGTATATGGGAAATCTCTGTACCTTCCTCTCAACTTTGCAGTGAACCTAAAGCTGCTCTAAAAAAAAAATAGCCCGAAAAAATATATACGTTTGTAAGTAATATGAATATATATCTTTTATATCACTATTGTATATGTTTGTATATGCATATAACTGAACATTCTCAAGTAGAAGTACAAACATGAAATGATTTCCACTTTTTTTTCCAGTTACTACTTCAAATGTTCTGGGCTGATTTGCTCCCCCTACTCTTAGTGGCATCCTGGATAGATTCTGAAATTTACTAGCCACTTTTCTGATTAATCAGGATAGGCTATGTTAGGCTGATGTAACAAATGAACCTTAAAGTCTCAGTGGCTTAGTGCATCATAGGTGTATTTTTCACTCACGCAATGTCTATTGAGGTGCTGGTGGCTCTCCAGGGCGGCTCATGTCTAAGTGATGGCTCAGGAATCTATGTGCTTCCACATCGTGGCTCCGTCCTCTTGACACATGGCTCCCAACCGGGAAGTGAGACCTCACTTGCAAGGCTTTGACAGTGAGTGAGAGCCTCGCTTCCCTCACCCTAACTCCAGCCCATGGATTCTACCTTTATTTAAAATTTTGACATTTTACTTATCATGGGTTTCTTTGCATTAATTTTACTTTTTTAAAGTATGGTAGTCCCCCTTATCAGTGGTTTTACTTTCTGTGGTTGCAGTTACTTGCAGTCAACCAGTTTAAAAATACTACAGTATTTTGAGAGAGAGAAAAACTACATTCATGTCATAACTTTTATTACAATATACTGTTATAATTGCTCTATTTTATTAGCTATTGTTAATCTCTTACTGTGTCTAATTTATAAATTAAATTTTATCATAGGTACGGATGTGTAGGAAAACACGTAGTATATATAGGGTTCAGAACTATCCTTGGTTTCAAGTATCCACTGGGGGTCTTGAAACATATCCCCCAGGAATAAGGGGGGACTGCTGTAATGTATTAAAGCAGTAGTCATCCTGATTACTGAGTTTTTTGGCAGCCCCATAAATTTTGTGTGTGAGGCAAATGCCTCACTTGCCTTTCCCTGACTCCAGCCCTGAGAGGGAAACATTGCTCAATAAACAACCTGTCCTTGTGATAGGTGGCTACAGACTCTGACCTTTGGGGCTTCTTCCTATTCCATCATCCTTTTCAGTTACATTTGAGATCGGCACTTGAGAAAAGCCACTCCTTACGTTGCTTTATAACTGAAATAGTCACAGGCTTATGTGTTCTTGGCAATACATGTCGCCCCCAAACCTAGCAGGATCTTTTACCTGCAACTGGTTCCATGTAACCAATGACCAAAATCAAGGTTTCTTGGTTATGATTCTTAAGCCCTATTTACTTCACTAACTCGGGTGCCAAGCTTCATTTTCAACTTAATAGGGCCTCCCTTGAGGGTATAGGGCTTGTGTAAGAAGGCTACCAACTTACTCTTATCTTTGCCTTGAGTCCTTTTATCCAATTGAAATGTTTTACTGAACGCCACCCTTAATCTTTTCTTTGCCTTGAGGTCCTTTAATCAATTGAAAGTTTATCCTGCTATTTTGTTGCAAAAATTTTTTTAAATCTCATCTTTTCCTTCGAGGACTGGAAACAGAAGTCTTTTCTAAAGGAACCAGGCCCTGAATTTCTAGAATCTTCCTATTTCCTCTCATTTCTACTTGCAAATTGGCAATTGTTTTCTGAGATCATCACTTTCTTACAACACCTTTGCGAAATGCAGCCAATAGCAAGCAACTCCTAAGGTTCTGTTTTCCAACTCTTCCCCTAGAGCTACAAGTCTGTTAGGTTCATATGCTTCCTGGATTGGGCAGACAAATGAGTCTGAAAGATGTCCACATCCAAATCCCCAAAACCTGTGAACATGTTATTTTACATGGCAAAGGAGAATTACGGTTGCAGATGAAATAAGGTTGTTGATCAGCTAACCTTAAAATAGGGAAATTATGCTGCATTACCTAGGTGGCCCCAGTCTCACGACTTGAGTTCTGAAAAATGGAAGAAGGAGGCTGAAGAGTGAGTCAGAGAGATTCAATGTGAGAAAGACTATATAGGCACACCTCAAAGATATTGCAGGTTTGGTTCTAGACCACTGCAATAAAGCAAATATTGCAGTAAAGCAAGTCACAGAAATTTTTTGGTTTCCCAGTGCATATAAAAGTTATGTTCACATTATACTGTATTCTATTAAGTAAGCAAGAGAATTATGTCTAAAAAAATCGATGTATGTAACTTAATCAAAAAATACTATATTAGTAAAAAAAAGCTGACGATCATGTGAGCCTTCAGCAAGTCATAATCTTTTTGCTGGTAGAGGGTCTTGCATCGATGTTGATGGCTGCAGACTGATCAGGATGATGGCTGGCGAAGGTTGGGGTGGCAATTTCTTAAAATAAGACAACAATGAACTTTATTGCATCAACTGACTCTTACTCTCACAAAAGATTTCTCTGTAGCATGCAATGCTGTTTGATAGCATTTTACCCATGGTAGAACTTCTTTCAAAATTGGAGTCAATACTCTCAAACCTTGCCACCACTTTATCAATTAAGTTAATGTAATATTCTAATCCCTTATTGTCATTTCAACAATGTCACAGCATCTGCACCTAGAATAGATTCCGTCTCAGGAAACCACTTTCTTTGCTCATCCGTAAGAAACAATTCCTCATCTATTCAAGTTTTTTATTACCATATTCAACAATTCAGTCACATCTTCAGGTTTTACTTCCATTTCTAGTTCTCTTACTATTTCCACCACTTCTTCAGAGATTCCTTCTACTGGAGTCTTGAACTCCTCGAAGTCATCTTGAGGGTTGGAATCAACTTCTTCCACACTCCCGTGAATGTTCGTATTTTGACCTCCCCCGACAAATCACAGTGTTCTTAATGGCATCCAGAATGGTGAATCCTTTTTGGAAAATTTCCGCCTTACCTTGCCCAGGTCCATCAGAGAAATCACTATGTAAATCACTATGTAATGGCAGCCTTATGAAATGTATTTCTCAAATAATAAGACTTGAGATTTGAAATTACTCCTTGATCCTTGGGGTGCAGAATGGCTGTTGTGTTAACAGGCAGGAAAACAACATTAATCTTCTTGTACATCTCCATCAGAGCTCTCAGGTGACCAGGTACATTGCAAATGAGCAGTAATATTTTGAAAGGAATATATTTTTCTGAACAGGAAGTCTCAATAGTAGGCTTAAAATATTCAGTAAACAGACCGGTTGCGGTGGCTCACGCCTGTAATCCTAGCATTCTGGGAGGCTGAGGCGGGAAGATACTTTGAGCTCAGGAGTTTGAGACCAGCCTGAGCAAGAGTGAAAACCCATCTCTCCTAAAAATAGAAAAAAAAAATTAGCTGGGCAATAAAAACAGAAAATATTAGTCGGGTGTGGTGGTGTGCACATGTAGTCCCAGCAACTCGGGAGGCTGAGGCAGAAGGATCACTTGAGCCCAGGAGTTTGAGGTTGCTGTGAGCTAGGCTGACGCCATGGCACTCTAGCCCGGGCAACACAGTGAGACTCTGTCTCAAAAAAAAAAAAAAAAAAATTTCAGTAAACCATGCTACAAGCAGATATGTTGTCACTCAGGCTTTGTTGTTTCATTTATAGAGCCCAGGCAGGGTAGATTTAGGATAATTCATAAGGGCCCTAGAATTTTTGGAATGGTAAATGAGCTCTGGCTTCAACTTAAAATCACCAGCTGCATTAGCCCCTAACAAGAAAGTCAGCCTGTCCTTTGAAGCTTTGAAGCCAGGCATTGTCTTCTCTCTCACTATGAAAGTCCTAGATGGCATCTTCTTCCAATAGAAGGCTGCTTTGTCTATGTTGAAAATCTGTTGTTTAGTGTAGCCACCTTCTTCAGTGATCTTAGCTAGATCTTCTGGATAACTTGCTGTAGCTTCTACATCAGCACTTGTTGCTTCACCTTGCACTTTTACGTTATGGAGCCGGCTTCTTTCCTTAAATCTCACGAACCAACTTCTGCTAGCCTCAAACTTTTCTTCTGCAGCTTCCTCACCTCTCTCAACCTCCCCAGAATTGAAGAGTTAGGGTCTTGCTCTAGATTAGGCTTTGGCTTAAGGGAATGTTGTGGCTGGTGTGATCTTCTGTTCAGACCATTCAAACTTTCTCCATGTCAGCGATAAGGCTGTTTCACTTTCTTGCCATTCGTGTGTTCACTGGAGTAGCATTTTTAATTTCCCTCGAGAACTTTTCCTTTTCACTCACAACTTGGCTGTTTGGTACAAGAGTCCTAACTTTTGGCCTATTTTGGCTTTTGACATGCCTTCCTCACTAGGCTTAATCATTTCTAGCTTTTGACTTCAAGTGAGAGACGTGCGACTCTTTCTTTCACTTGAACACTTAGCGGCTGTTGTAGGGTTATTAGTTGGTAATTAATTGATTTCAGTATTGTTTGTCTTGGGGAAGAGGGAGGCCTGAGGAGAGGGAGAGAGACTGGGGAATGGCCAGTGAGTGGAGCAGTCAGAACACATACAACATTTATTCATTAAGTTTGCTGTCTTATATGGGTGTAGCTCGTGGTGATCCGTAACAACCAGAATAGTAACGTCAAAGATCACTGATCACAGATCACCAGAACGGATCTAACAGTCATGAAAAAGTCTGAAATATTGCAAGAATTACCAAAATATGACACAGAGACATGAAGTGAGCACGTTGTTGGAAAAAGGGTACCCATAGACTTGCACAACACAGGGTTGCCACAGACCTTGAATTTTTTAAAAAACACAATATCTGGGAAGTGCAGTAAGGTGAAGCACAATAAAATGAGGTGTGCCTG
>RJWJ010013745.1:0-39276 GCA_004363605.1 Indri indri | reverse complement strand
TTTTTTTTTTTTTTTTTTTTTTTTTTTTTTTTTTTGGAGACAGAGTCTCACTCTCTTGCCTGGGGCGAGTGCCGTGGCGTCAGCCTAGCTCACAGCAACCTCAAACTCCTGGGCTCAAGCAATCCTACTGTCTCAGCCTCCCGAGTAGCTGGGACTACAGGCATGCGCCACCATGTCCGGCTAATTTTTTCTATATATATTTTTAGCTGTCCAATTAATTTCTTTCTATTTTCGGTAGAGACGGGGTCTCGCTCTTGCTCAGGCTGGTCTCGAACTCCTGAGCTCAGAACGATCCGCCCGCCTCGGCCTCCCAGAGTGCTAGGATTACAGGCGTGAGCCACTGCGCCCGGCCTATATTATCTACTCTTTAAGAAAACCTGGCTTTAACTCAGCATAAGTATTTTGAGATTCATTCTTGTATTAAAAATTCTGTCCTTATTATTGGTGAGTAGTATTCCATTATACATTCACTTGTTAATGGACAGTTGGGTTGTTTCTAGTTTAGGGTTATTATAAATAAAACCATAATGGTTTTTATATTACTCATCAAGTACTGATTAAAGAGAAGATAAATTTTGAAGAGAGACATAGTCAAAATGTGATAAATGCTATAACAAAATGTCATCAAAACACTGAGGGTGGTACACCTGAGGGAGCTTTAGGCAGATTTAGGAAGACTTCCCAGGGGAGGTGGTATTTGACTTAAACCTTGAAGATAAGGGGTAGACTTGACTGCTGGAGGAAAGAATCTGTGATGACAGAAGGGTAGCTATTATGCTGGCTGCAACTCATTCTTTTTAGCTGTCATAGCTTGGAAACTTCAGAAAAGAAAAGAAACCAGCATGTTCTTTGGCCTGAAATCACCCATTTACTGTTGTGTATAGGTGTTTAGTCCCAAGACAAATAAATGGAAATAATGGTCACTTTAAATCAATGTGTTACAAGATTTCATTTCAAGCTTTGGTTGTAAGTTTTACAGGTTTAATGACTGATTAATTTGTTAATTAAACATTATTTAAGTGCCTAATCTGTACAAAACACTTTTAGGTATTGTGGATACAGTGATGAATAGGGCAAAGTTTCTCTCCTTATGCACTTAAGAGTCTAGTAATTCTGTTTGTAACTGATCAGAAAAATAAAGCAACATTTCTCATCTTGACCTGACTTACGCTCCCTTTTGCTGACAACACTAACTCTTTCTTTCTAAAAACCATGGATGGGGAGTGACATGCCTGGCCCAGTACCTCATCTCTGCTTCCTGGGGGATCAGTGTTGTGAGTGTATGTGACACCATCTTCAGCTTCCTCCACTTCCCATGGACCACCACACTACACTCTTCTTCATGGTCCCTCACCCTCCCAAACAGAAACTAGGTGTGGTAATTGTGAAGAGGTACATGGGAGAAAGGGACTCCTGTACACTGGAATTAGAAGGGAAAGGAACATTTAGAGACCTTCCCTCTCTCCAAACTTTTCATCTCTCCTCAAAAAAAAAAAACTACTCTTCCTTTTATTCTCCATCAGTGAATCCTTGTTGATTTTTGGCAAGTTTGGAAATAAATGGCAATTTTTATAGGCAAGGACCTCACCCCATGATACTCTTTTTAAAATTTGTTAATGATTAAATTAGTTAATGCATTTATGATTTCTATGCATAATTATTATTTGAAGTCACTCTTTTAAATTCAGTTAATATAATAAAGGTTGAATTACTTGATTGGATTTGGTGATTCATAGCATGTTATTGGAGGGATTACACCCAGTTTTGACTTATAGAGTCATCTCGTTGCTAAGGCCTTGGACCTTGCAGTCAAGTTCCTAATCTGCCAGTCGACATAGAGGGGAGCAGTGAGGATGCAGGAAGTTGGTGTTTTATGTGTGGCTCTGTTGGGCCGAGAATCTGAACTATAAACATTCCCCCTCAGTGGAGTGGGTGATTGAGAGTTAACTAGAGCAATTTCCTACTTAAGATGGTATCACAATATATGTATTATTTATATTTGTGTCTCCTACAACAAAACAAAAGCAAGAGGTTGGCATGCAAAGGAACTGGAAGAAAGGCAATAGATCTAAAGCTGATCTTTGTTTTAAAAGGCTGAATATCCTACACCCATGACTCATTCTTCGTGAAAGAATATGCTGTTTGGCCTTTTCAGGGGAACTACAGTGCATCCTATGATTTAGCATCTCAATGAGGGCTTATTCATTAGTTGAACAAAGGCTTTTTCTAGAATTGAGGATTATATCGTCAGTAATTTTAGAGGGAAAATGTCATTGGCCATTTATAGTTAATGTGGTGACTGGGGAAAATGGGCTGTTTTAGAAGTTTTGAAGTATATGGGAAAAATGTTACGCTTGACCACCTTTTTTTCTATTGGGAGAGCTTTGTGCTGGCAGAATTTGAAGCATATGTAAATACTGCTTTGTTGCTTTGGAAATTTTTTTTTGCCCTAAATTTTAAGCTTTCAAAAGGAATTTATATCTTTAGTTTATCGTATATAAAATATAATTAACAAAGAAATAAATCATTCTAATTCTTTTTAAATTCTTTAACTCTTGATATTTCTAATATTTTAAATTACAGTGTACTGAATAAATATTAGTTTTATTATTTTTTTCATTCCCCTATACATTAATAACCAATAGTAAGAGAGTTTCAGTATTTTGAGAAAAGATTTTAAAGTTCACAGGACAATTGTAATTTTTTTCCATTGATTATTAGGATTGCTTTGCATAGTTACAGCTTGCATGGTCAGTTTTATGTGCTGGCCCATACTGCTGTGGCAAAGCAAGGACTGCCTGGCATTAACTAGGGGAATAAGACAGAGAATGGACTCTGGCATTAAGGAACTGCTTGAGGTTACAGATCATCACTTTTGAGTGAGAATAGTCATAGTTACCAGTTTTTCTTTAGCCCCATTCAGCTTCAGGAGTGTAGGTAGAGAGTTGAATTTAAACAGGATTTGGTTGAGAGTCAGGTGGGCTAGCGTGGAGGACTAGGAAGTTGATGGTGAATGCAGTAGAGTAATTATAGTGGTAACTGACCATGGGATTTAGACTGAATAAGGAAGAGAAGGAATATCTAGTGATAGACAGTGAACAAGGTAGTGTAGTATTGGAGGATTGAAGGGTCTTACTGGTGTTGAAAGATTGTTAGAGTATAGAGGGAATGTGCTGAAAAGATAAAGTGGTAGAAAGAAAGTAGGATGCCAGAAGTTGAGATTATGAAGGTGTTTCAATCATCAGTAATGACAAGTTCAGAAGTATAACCGTGGAAATTAGAAGCTGAGGTAGGAAAAGATCATTGGAGAAAAGATATGAGTATATTGGAAGGATCATCAACATGAATGTTGGAATCATTAAGAATTATGATGGAGTGGTGTCAGAGTGACAGTGACTCAGGATCTGAAAATAAGGAAATAAGGGCAGTAGTGACTTGGGGGGCAGCAAATGCCTATAATAACTTGGGGTAATCAGTAATATAGTCTCATGACTATAAAAACTGAACCACTGTGAGAATAGTGTCAATGATCCCAAGGGAAAAAGTGGTAGATATCTGTGAGTGAGTGTTTAGTGAAATGAGGGGCAGGGGGATATCTTCCCAAGAATAGGAAGAGTTCTGGGGTTCTCCTTGATTCTTGCTGGAGTCTCCTGATAGAGATCAAGAGTGCTGCAGAGGAATTCTCCTGACCCCTGCCAGATGATGTACCAGAGGAGGTGGTTTTGTGAAACATAGATACTCTCTTGATTACGGCCCAAAGCAATCTGTTGGTGATGAGATAGAGTCAAGACAATTTTATTACTGATTCTAGGCTGTCTTTTCACTCTGGGGAGTAACAGCCTGCTCTGCATGGTGGTTCTATTCTTAAGTTTCTACTGGCTTCTTCTCAACTCTTGTTGATAGTAGCCTATAGGCAGTGTGGTATTACTCTGAACTGGCTATAGCACTTCTGTGTGGAAGAGTGGTAGGAAAAAATACACTCTAGTATCAGCTACACATACAATGTTATAAGCCTGTGTGTGTGTGTGTATGTATTTAAATGTATCAACATATGCATTTTATCAAGTAGGTGAGATACCCCTGGCAGTATTTATTTGCTTACCTTAATCCAAATGTTCAAGTACCTAGCATCAGTGCCAATGTATTGATGACAACAGAGTGTCAGTATGTTTAGTATTTTTAATATCTGGAAAATTTTTGTATTTTATTGGGATATTGTACAATAGGAATTGCTGATTATATATAAATCAGACATGTACGTTATTCTTTGACTTCCTTCATATCATTACGTTAAAGAAAATGATGTTATAGTTGTTTAAGATAGGGATTTTTTTTTTCTGTTCTTAAATTTAGTAAGCTGTTCAGCTAAATGCTGTGCACATGTAATTGTTCAAGTGTGTGGAAGCTACAAAATTCTTTCTTCTAGGAATATTTTGTAGTGGCTCTTTTGGGCCTGTGTAGGAGCAGATTCAAAATATATTTCATAGTATGCTTTGAATGAAGGTCAATCCTAGTTTCTGTCATCAGATTGCTAAGTATGTTATTTCTCAAATTTAAGTCAAATCAGGCATAGCAACTGATGTGTATCTTTAAGTGTACTCATGGAACTAAATTATACATGGAAGCAAAAAAAGTTTTTTGATGTATTCATTATGTGGGGGACTATAACTAAACTGCTGGTGAGCCTCACAGCCTATTGCTCTCTAAAACTGAAGATTTTACATTGGGTAAATTGTCTTTTGAAAAACTGTTTGAAAAATGATAATAGTGCTTATTTCTCCAAGCATATAAAATGTTAAATCTGGGCATTGTAGAGTCTGTAAGCTTTCATCTTTAGGAATTATTACTGTACTCTGAGTATCAGTCTTTAAACTATATGACTGATTTTTGGGGGCAAAACTTATATCTTTGAATGAGTAAAAACTAGTTATATATGAAAACCTTCAGAAAACAAGACAATAAAAACACCATATTAACACTGTTAAGGAATTGCTGATATGCTAGGCCAAGATTATTTTGGAATTATCTGTGATAGGAAAAATTCACCAAATGCCAGTGGAGGTCAGATATAAAATGAGTTCTTTTATTCTCCTTGACAAAAGTTTTCACTGTGTATTTAGTTAATGTTAACTACAATTCCAAACAGCCCCCAAATTCAGTGGCAAAATGCACTATAAACTCATTTCTCACTACCTAACAGTCTAATGTGAGTATTCCCTATCAGACAGCTTTTCTTCAAGAACTGATTGAGGAATTCAGGCTCCTTTATTCCGTGCCTATACTATTGTACAGTTCTCAGGTTGTCTTTTACTAGTCATTGAGAAGGGGAAAAGACCATGGAGGATCTTTGCTGGTTATTACCCTTCTGCTTACACTCTTTCAGCTAGAACTTGTTTACATGCCACACTTAACATGAGGCTGGGAAATTTAGTCTAGAATTGTGCCCAGAATAGCAAAGAACCTTTTGACTATAGTCAGTGACTGCCAAACTGTGCCAAGAGTAAAATTGTTTGTTTTTTCAAATAAAATCTGAAAATTTAAAAACTTTTTTGTAAAAACTGGTTAAGTGATTGATATGCGGGTGTGAGGGGCCTTTGAAAGGTTATATATTTTGATAAACAGATTATTTCTACCCACCCACCCCAGCATGCTCTTTTTGTTTGTTTGTTTGTTTGGTGGTAGTAAAGTGTGAGGGATGGGGAAATCAGGCATGATAGACATTTAGGAAAAGTTCACCCGAAAACTGACTGTAAATGATTTATTTAATCACAGGGCTTTTCTTTTGAAAGTCTAAGTTAAATAGTCTTTTATTTGGAAGTGGGTTCATCTCTATGTGCTCATGTGTCTGTGTTCATGTCATTGTGTGAGAGAGAGCAGTTTTTGGTATGGAGGTTATAAAGATGGTTTAAGAATTTTTAGGATAAATTAGAACTATAGTTAAAAGCTCTTTTGGGGTGTGTGTGTGTGTCTGTCTAATTCACCTCTATAAGAATGTCATCAAATGTTGCTAAATGTATGGTTTTTTATTAAACTTAAATTACCCGAAGATAAAGTTAAAATTGGTTCTTATTAAGTATTAACTTTATTCTAACAAATGTATATTAAGGCAGTACAAACTAACTCATAAAGGAATAAGAAGAATAGAACATAGTAAGTGAATCATGATTTAGTGGCTTATTACCCTGCAACAGAAATTCAAATAAAATTTTAAAAGTATATAAATTGGTCTCATCCATTTATATGATAAAATATTTAATAAGTTAGTACTCTGAAAGTATTTTTAACTTATTTGCCTAGTCACTGCCAGATTCAGCAGCAGGATTCATTATCATATTCATTATTGTTCGTAAGAGGTAGGTAAACTGTTTTCTTATCCATGATTTAAGGAAAAACTAGCCAAAGAATCATGCCACATTTTTAGTTACTGGAGGATAGACTATCCCAGTATTAGGACAAAATATCACAAAATAATGGATATATAAATAACTAATATCAAGCTATAACTTGGCTTTATATAATAGTTAAAACAATTGGCAAAATACCAAGGGATCAAGTTTATTAACTGAATAAGGAACTTGTGTGTGTGTGTGTGTGTGTGTGTGTGTGTGTGTGTGTGTATGTGTATGTATACAGATATGTATATACTTGTCTATCAGTATGCCTGTACATTTTTTCTTTGTTGATTGAAATGAGTGTTCCTGGTGCGGAGGAACTTCATGAGCTGGTGGTCCAGGCAAGCTAGGTTTTGTTAAGAATCTAGGCAAGGCTCATTGTGATATTTTTGGGTTAAAATTAATAGCAGAAGAAGGCATTGTGCTGCTAACACCCCAAATCTACTAAAAGGTGAAAATTGAAAATCTTGGTATTTTATACTGTAAAACTTTCTAGCCTTTGTGGTAAAATCTTACTAAATATATGTTGGGCGATACTGTATTTTCACTTTCTCAAAGCCAATCTTTGAAACAGTAAAACACTAAATATATCATTTTTTTCTTCCCAACACTTTTTTTTTTTTTTTTTTGAGACAGAGTCTCACTCTGTTGCCCGGGCTAGAGTGCCGTGGCTTCAGCCTAGCTCACAGCAACCTCAAACTCCTGGGCTCAAGTGATCCTTCTGCCTCAGCCTCCCAAGTAGCTGGGACTACAGGCATGCACCACCACGCCCAGCTAATTTTTTCTATATATATATATTTAGTTGTCCAGATAATTTCTTTCTATTTTTAGTAGAGACGGGGGTCTCGCTCTTGCTCAGGCTGGTCTCGAACTCCTGACCTTGAGCGATCCACCCTTCTTGGCCTCCCAGAGTGCTAGGATTACAGGCGTGAGCCACCGCACCCGGCCTTCTGTAGTGTTAGTTTTCTACTTCAAAATCATTTGAGTACTACAGATATTGCAATCTTTTAGTCATAACTTTTTTTTTTGAAAATTTCAA
This sequence comes from Indri indri, assembly GCA_004363605.1. Lineage (NCBI taxonomy): Eukaryota > Metazoa > Chordata > Mammalia > Primates > Indriidae > Indri > Indri indri. Next base: position 31,845 of record RJWJ010013745.1, on the reverse strand, counting down.
ACCTGCGGAATAGTCAGTAGAATTACACAATGAACACATGTGTATCCTTCCCCTGGATTGCCATGTTTTAACATTTGCATCCTTTCCCTTCCCATGCACTTTTTTGGGGAACCATTTGAAAGTAGGTTGTAGACATGAAACTTCACTGCTAAATACTTCTCTGATCTCCTAAGAATATGTACATTTTCCTAAATAGCTATAATAATGTTTCAGTCCTAAAAAGTTATCATTAATTAATAATATCATTTAATATACAGACTATAAAAATTATTTAAAATCTATACTGTTTCTTCAGTTGTCATAAAAATACCTTTTTTTGCATGTGTTTATTATGTCTCTTTTAGTGTCTTAATTTATACCAGGCTCCCTTAGCCCCAGTTCCCAACTTTTTCTGTTTTTTTCTTTTTTAATGACATTGCATTTTTTTTCCTTGTGTCTAGATCAGTGACTTATAGAATGCCCCTCATTTTCAGTGTGTTTGATTGTTCACTCATGATTAGATTTAGTTAAAATATTTTGGCAGGAATACTGGACATTTCTTAGTGCATCACATCGGGAGGTACATAGTATCAGGTCATCCTGTGTTTGGTAATGCTAAATTTGATCACTTGGTAATTGAAGTGGTAATCAATCTCTCTCTTTGATCTGAAAGTACCTTTTTCCTTTATATTAATAATTAATAAGTAATCTGTGGGGTGATACTTTCAGAGACTGAATATCCTGTTTGCTCACAACTTTGACCCAGTAGTTTTAGCACCCATTGATGATCCTTGCCTGAATCAATTTGTACATGTGGGGTTACAAAATGGTAATTTTAGTTCTGTCATTTCTTTTACTTTTTTTTTTTTTTTTTTTTTTTTTTTTTTTTTTTTTTTTTTTTTTTTTTTTTTTTGAGACAGAGTCTTACTCTGTTGCCTGGGTTCGAGTGCCGTGGCTTCAGCATAGCTCACAGCAACCTCAGACTCCTGGGCTCAAGCAATCCTCCTGCCTCAGCCTCTCAAGTAGCTGGGATTACAGGCATATGCCACCATGCCCAGCTGATTTTTCTATATATATTTTTAGTTGTCCAGCTAATTTCTTTCTATTTTTAGTAGAGACGGGAGTCTCTTGCTCAGGCTGGTCTCGAACTCAGCTGAAATGATCCACCCACCTCGGCCTCCCAGAGTGCTTGGATTACAGGCGTGAGCCACCACGCCTGGCCCTCCTTTCACATTTATTGATTGAATTTTATAGCTGTTACAACCTTGACCTCTGATAAAAACTAATTTAAAGTTTGAATCAGAGCTGTTGTATTAGTGTAGATAGATTGTCTATAACCCTTACCTCCTACCCGTCAGTTTTTATTTGTATTCTAGTATTTAACTAGAATTTCCAATGAAATGCAGTTGACCTTTGAACAACACAGGTTTAAACTGCGAAGGTCCATTTATATGCAGATTTTAAAAAGCTAAACTAGATGGAAAATACAGTATTTGTGGGATGTGAAACCCACATATTCAGAAGGCCAATCTTTTCTAGATGTAGGTTATACAGGGCTGACTTTGGGGTTTGAGTATGCCTGTATTTTGGCATGGGGAGGGAATGTCCTGGAACTAATCCCCCGAGTATGTTGAGGGACAACTGTAGTTCCCTAATGTCTGCTTCGGGTTCTAGATTTTCTTAAGAAACTACTTGCGGCGTTTATAATTATGTTTCTGTGTATTACATTTATAAGCTACTTAAGGATTTTTCAGTGCTTCCTCTTATACCCATGTCTTGGAGTTTTATTTTGCCAGTTCTTTTAATTGTGGTTACTAGATTAAATTATAAAATATGTTTGTGAACTAAGGAAGACCTTAACAAGGGAGAAGTATATAGAACTTTGAAAGAGTGGAAGGAACTTTTAAATGACTAAACTAAATTGAACCGTTATCTAGAAATAGAACCAGTTTGGCTAAGGATAAATTAATCACTTTATTAAGGGAAAATAAATGATAAAATAGATACTGGTTTGTGAAGCAGAGCGGTCACTTGAATTATACATTGAGTAAATCTAAACTCAGTCTACTTTTACCGTGCCGTAGAGTATGTTTTTAGGTTTCTTTTCCTCGAGGCCAGTTGGTATTCGTGGAAAGAATCCAAGCCAAATATAGTATCAGCCTACCTGTAGTTCAGGTTGAGGGGGCTTTGTACATTTGTGACATACGATATTTAATGTGTCGGAAGGGAAATTTATAAATTACAAATCAGGTAAATTGCAGTTTTAAGATGCTCTATGTATCTTAAGTGGGAAAGATTGGAAAAGTTAAGTCCTGAATAATGAATAATTATTGTCCTTTTTTAGAATTCACAGATCATCCGTATGACAAAAAACTAAAGACCAGTGATTTTTATTGAAGGAGAACTTAGGAATCTGCCAGATTTTAAAATAAAAATGCCTACTTGAATGCCTTTCCCATAGGTGCTCAATAAGAATTTATGGCTTTTGTTAATTATGACACTTAATTTTTCATTTGTAAGATAACTAGTTATATCTTAACATGCGACAGTAAAGATATTTCTTCTTTGTGTTTTAGACTATCCCCATAAATATGGGCCACAGGGGGGCTGTGCAGATCATTCAGTATTTGAAAGGATGAAAAAGTACCAGATGACTGGTGTAGAGGAAGTAACGCAGGTAAGAATGTTAACACTAGCTTGCATTTAAGAAATGGAAATGAAGCTGGGCATGTTTCCACCTTTAAAAAATGTATGTTCCAGAATTTCTGAGAGATTTATACCACTGTAGGAAAATAATTTATGTTTTTTAATGATCAGAGAGGCCGGGTAACTTGCCAATAATAAAGAGTTGGTGCTGAAATTTGAACACAAATATACATGACTTAAAGAACATTATATTACACGTCCAAAATATACTCTGCTTTCCTTTTTTGTGTGTGCGTGGGGGGTGGGGAGACAGAGTGTCACTCTCTTGCCCAGGCTGGAGTGCAGTGGCACAATCATAGCTTCACTGCAGCCTCAAACTACTGGGCTCAAGCAGTCCTCCTGCTTTAGCTTCCTAAATAGCTAGGTCTACAGATTTGCACCACCGTGCCTGGCTAATTTGTAATTTTTTTTGTAGAGACGGGATCTTGCTATGTTGCCCAGGCTAGTCTTGAACTTCTGGCCTCAAGTGGTTCCCCTGCTTTGGCCTCCCAAAGTGCTGGGATTACAAGTGTGAGCCACTGTGCCTGGCCTTGCCTTACATGTTTTATTAATAAAACATGTTTTATTATGCAATAAAAATAATTGAGTCTGAATTTGTGTTTCATATAAATGTAAATATTTGTATTAGTATTAAAATTAGATTGATTAGATTGCCCTGGTTTGCCTGGTGATTCTCCAGTTTTAACACTGAAAGTTCTGTGTCCCTAGACAAACGAGTCTGGTTCATCACCCTAATAAAAATCTCAGTGCTTATAGACATTTTAATAGTAAGGTCTTTGTGGGCGTTTTTTTGCCATTTGGCTGATTACTCTTTTGTTCTTTTTTTCCTGTGGCCTCCTTTTTCTTTAGTCATAGGTGACAGGTTATAGTTATTCAGAACATAAATTCAAAATGAGAAAACATTTTTTCTTTTATGATAAAACATTTATCATATATTTTGGACACCATTTGTAAAAGTAGTAGGGTGGAGTAATGTTTCTTAAAACATGAAGATTTGTAGTTAGATCTATTTCTTGATCTGCAAAATGGCATAAACAATTCTATTTCAGATGGGTCTTTTTAATATTAATTATTCTGACATTCATTGAACAAGTATATATTGATCTTCTGCCACATGTCAGAATCTGGTAAGTTCTGGAAATATGTGAAGATTAAGATAAAGGTTTGTTCTCAAAAAGCATATGGTTTAATTGGAGACACAGAAATAATTCAGGGTAGTGATACTCTGCACACAAGAGGAGTAGCTAACCTAGCCTTGGAAGTATTTGAGGGCAATAATCAGAAACTTAAAGAATAAACAGGTGGCCAGGCACAGTGGCTGATGTCTATAATCCCAGCACTTTGGGTGGCCAAGGCAGGAGGATCACCTTGAGGCCAGGAGTTCGAGACCAGTCTGAGCAACATAGTGAGACCCTGTCTCTACAAAATATTTAAAAGTTAGCTGGGTGTGGTGGTGCACGCTCATAGCCCTAGCTCCTTGGAAGTCTGAGGCAGGAGGATCACTGAGCCCCAGAAGTTTGAGGTTACAGCAAGCTATGATTGTGGTACTGCACTGCAGCCTCGGTAACAAAGTGAGACCTGTCTCTTAAAAAAATAGCAGGAATTAGGTTAGCCATGAGAAGATGGAAAGAATATTCCAAGCAGGAGAAACAATGCATTCAAAAGCCAGAGAAATAGATCAGTAAAGAATCTTTTATTTGGGGGGTAGAGTACAGGACTGGAGTTGTTGCATATGTTCAGCTGAGAAATCATAGTGGCTCGTACTAATATATCGGTGATGTGGATGGAGGAAACGAGACTACAAATTGCTGGATATGATAGGAGAATTTAGCGGGGTAGCTTGATGTAACATTAATATATGAAAGAAGGTCACATTTATTTTTGTTAGCAGTAAGACTACTGGAAATACAATGAGAGGACATCGTTAATAATAATATGTATTACAGAATAAATGTAACAGAATTATAAAACTGATATAAGGAAAATCAAAACTTTATAAAAAATGTTAAGGAAGATGGATTTTAAATAAATGGAGAGATATACTATGTTAATGGAAAATAATATTTAATATCATAAAAATGTTAGTTCTCCCCTTATTGGTATGCAGATTCAAAGCAATTCCAGTACAAATTATAGCAGGCTTAATCACAGCACTCAATGGGCCTAAAATATTATATGCAAAAGAAAGGACTAAGAAATAGGGCCCATCTAAAGGTGGTAAGCAGGAAAGAGGGATTTACCCTAGGGGGTGTTAAGATTTATTGTAGTAATTGAGAGTGTGATATTAGTGGGAGGGAAAAATTGACTTGGGGAATAAAATTGAGTACTCAGGAACAGACCCATATATATATATATATATGTATATATGAAACTTGGTAGAGTTGTAATCCCAAGTTAGTAAGTAAAGGGAGGGAGCACTGAATAAATGGAGCCAGGAAAAATGTTGATCTATTTGGAAAAAGATGAATTTATATCTCCATCTCACACTGTATTTACAACAAAAAAACTCCTGATAAAGTGTTAAATGTCTAAAATGAAACTTTAAAACTCATAGATCTCTCTTTCCAGCTATGGTGGAGTATCTGGTATGCAACTAGGCCTCCTGCAGTAAAGAACTAGAAAATGGAACAAAATACGTGAAACAATTATTTTCCAAACATTCGGCAACAGGCAGTGCAGGGTTGAGATCTCTGAGAGCAACGAAATAAATACCTGTGTGATTTCCTCGCCTTTTTACTCGAATCAGAATTTAAGGTATGGAACAGGGAAGGGTATCTCAAGAAGAGCAAGAAGTACACAGCAGTCTTGCTGAGTTGAAGAGTTAGAAATCAAAGTTCAGGAAGATTGAGGTGTCTGTACTTACGGGCAGAATACCTGAGAGGAGATAGCTATGCTGAGAAAAAGCCCCGGATATATCTGCATAGGTGTTGCTTTGAATCTTAGCTGAATCCTAAGCTATGCCTGCATAGGGTAAGATTCTATGAGAAAACTATGAGATAAAGAAAAACTACTGGGGACTCTATGAAATGAACAATTATTAGAAATTATACTTGATAGAAATCCCAAACCATGGTACGAGTATGGCTAATGTAGCCCTATGGTAAAGGCTACTCCAGAAACAAGCCTCAAAAAGTCAAGATGATTTTCAAATCAATTACCTGCCTGTCAGTAAACAGATCAATAATATTTGTTTAAGGAGAACACTAAATCCAGATACTTACCAATGTAACTTCACAATGTTTAGCATTCAAAGAACATTACTATGTGACAAGAAATGTAAAATTGTGATCTATAATCAGAAGAAAGACCACCCAGGTAGAAACAGAACCAGTATTTATAGGCATTAACAGACAAGGATTTTAAAACAATTACTATTAATATGTTCAAAGAATTAAAGACATGAGTATAAAAAGGAGATAGTAGAAATTCTAAAAAAGAACCAAATAGAACTTCTAGATTGAAAAATACAGTATCTGAAGTGAAAAATTTAGTGGGTAGGCTTAAGAGAACTCAACATGAGTAAATTTGAATAAAGGAAAATAAAACAGTAGACATTATCCATATCTAAGCACAGAGAGAAAATAATTGGAGTCCAGGAAGAGGAGATGCAGAAAAAAGTATTTAAAAATTAATGCCTCCAAATTTTTCAGATATGAAGAAAAATTTCAATCCATGGTCCAAGAAGCTCAATGAAACTCAAGCAGGATAAACACAAAGAAAACCATACCAGGGTTTATTATAATTAAATTATTGGAAACAACTGGAAATGAGAAAACCATAAAAGCAGCCAGAGAAAAGAAGATACATTTACATAGAGGGAAACAAAGATAAGTATAACTGCTGACTTCTCGTCACACAGTGCAAACCAGAAGACATAGAATGACATCTTCAAAGGGTTGAAAGAAAACTTGGCAAACTAGGATTCTATGTTCTGTGAAAATAATTTTCAAAAATGAGAGCAAATTAAAGATCATTTCAGACAAACAAGATCCGAGAGAATCTGTCTGTAGGAGATCCACACTGCGAGAAATGTTAAAGGAAATTTTTCAGAAAAAGGATAGAAAAAGGATACCAGATGGAAACTCAGATCTATACAAGGAGTGAAGAGCATAAAATAGTAAATATGTAGGTAAATATGAAGGACTTTTTTCTCATTTAAAAATTTTCTTCAGGAGATTATTACTTAAATCAAAATAATAATGTATAATGGGTTTTATAATATACAAAGAATCAAAATTTATGACAGCGTAAAAGACAAGGAAGAATGGAAGTACATTGTTGTGTTTCTTACACTATGTGAAGTAGCACAGTTTTGGCAGGTAGAATGTTCTATGAAAAAGGTGGGTATTGCAAACCTTAAAGCTGAGGTCAGTAAATTATGGCCCCAGGGCCAGCTGTTTGTTTTTATAAATAAAGTTTTATTGGAACACAACCATGCCCATTCATTAACTCATTGTCTATGGCTGCTTTTGCACTGTAGTGACAGAGTAGAGTAGTTGTGGCAGAGACCATGTGATCCAAAAGTCTAAATATTTATTTATCATTAGGCCTTATAAGAAAAAGTTTGTAGAAATGTCCTCTGCCCTGGGGCAACCAATGAAAAAAATAAAGGAGAGATAGTTAACAGGTCAATAAAAGATATCAAATATAATTAAAAATGCTTGGTTAATTCAAAAGAAGGTAGGGAAAGAGAAAAAAAAAGAACAGAGACTAGATGGGACAAATAGAAAATAAATAGCAAGATGGTAAGTTTAAATCTAACCACATCAGTGATTACATTAAATATAAATGGGCTAAGCAACATAAATTAGAAGCCAAGATGGTTAAAGTCATTAAAAAAGCCAGACCAAATCTGTCTAAAAGAAATACAATTTAAGTGTAAAGACACAGAGTTTTAAAAGGATGGCAAAGCATATATCATGTAAGTACACTAATCATAAGAATTTTAAAGTGACCATATTAATATCAAACAGAATATATTTCAGTTCATAGAATATCACTAGAGACAAAGAGGGACCTTTTATAATGATAAAAGTGCCACTTTATCAAGAAGAAATAACAGTTCTAAATGTCAGTTAATAGTGTAGTTAGTGTTAGAGCTGTGAACTACATGAAGGAAAAACTGACAGAACTGAAGGGAGAATTGGAAAACTCCACAAATTATAGCTGAAGATCACACTCCTTTTTGAGTAGGCAGGTTGATAGATTGACAGAGCAAGTAGACAGAAAATCAGTAAGGATATAGAGCATTTGAACACCACTATCAAACAACCTGACCTAACTGACGTTTATAGAACTCTCCACTCAACAGTGGTAGAATGCACATCCTTTTCAAGTGCATGTCGAACATTTGCTGAAAATATACTAGGTCATAAAGCAAGTCTTGATAAGTTTAAAAGGGCTGAAATTATACAGAATAGTTTCTTAGGTCTCAAGGGGATTAAATTAGAAACCCACAACAAAAATTCTGGAAAAATCTCCAAATATTGGGAAATTAAGTTGCACACTTCCAAATAATGTAATTTGTGAAACCATTTTGAACTGAATGATAACAAAACCACAAAATAAAAAAATTTGTGAGATTCAGGTAAAGCACTGCCTAAAAGAGAATTGAAAACTTTTAAATGATCATGTTAGAAAAGAAGAAAGATCTAGAAGTCAGTCATATAAGCATCCATTTTTAAGAGCTAGACAAAGAAGTACAAATTAAACCCTAAGTAAATAAAAGCAATAAAGCAACAGGTAAGAGTTGATATGAGTGAGGTGGAAAACAGCAGAGAAAATCAATTGAAGAGATTAATATGATTGATAAACTTCTAGCTAGTCTGATCAAGAAATAAAGGAAAACACAAGTTAACACTATCAGAGATGAAAGAGAGGATATTACTGTAGATATTAAGTGCATATTTTGAATACCTTGAACCAATAAATTCAACAATATCAATTTAATAGGCAAATTCCTTTAAAGACACAAATTAAGAAAAATAGCATAACTAATAATATATGTGGGTGTATATGAATGAGATTACATTGATACTTAATAATTTTCTATCAAGGAAAACTTTAAGCCCAAATCTAATTTCACTGTTGAATTCCAAATATTTAAGAAAGAAGTAATACAAATCTTACATAAAGTCCTTATGAAAGTAAAGGAAAAGAGAAAACTTCTTAACACATTTTATGAGGCCAGTGTCACCGTGACATTCATACCAGACAAAGACATTACAAGAAAACTAAACTGCAGGCCAATATCCTTCACAAATATATATGTAAAATTTCTTAAACAAAATACTAGCAAATGAAATCCAGCAATAGATGAAGAATGTAATACATAATGGTCAAATGAGGTTTATACCAGAAATGTAAGACTGGTTAACATTAGAAAATCAATATAATCCATCGTATTAACATAATAAAGGAGGAAACCCCTCTGATTATCTCAATAGACTAGTAAAAAAGCATATGTCAAGTTTCAACACCTAATACTTGGCAAACTAAAAATAGAAGGAAACAGCCCCAGACATCTATAAAAAACTGACAATGGACACCATACTTAAGAGACTAAATCCCTTTCCCCTAAAACCAGGAATAAAGAGAGGATGCTGTTCTCACTTTTACTTGGCATAATAAGACAAGAAAAAGAAATGAAAGGTATATAGATTGTAAAGGAGTAGCTAAACTGCCTTTATTTTAGGTGATACAAAAGTATGCCAGGAAAATCCTAAAGAATCTTGGAAAAGTTACTAGAAATAATCAAACTTATCAAAGGCATAGAGTAAAGTCAGTATGCAAAAATTAATTGTATCCTATATATTGGCAATGACATTTAGAAAATTTTACAAATCATCTAAAAATAGCATTAAAAATACAAGATACTTAGAATAAATTTAACAGAGTATATGCAAGATGTATACACGAAGAAACTACCAAACATTGCCGGGAAAAATTAAGGATCTAAACAAATGGAGAAATACGAGAAGCATACTGTGTTCATGGCTGGGAGACTCAATGTTAATATGTCAGTTCTCCCCAAATTGTTCTGTATATTCAGTGCAATCTCTATCAAAAATCCCAGTGATGATTTATTTAGTAATTGGCAAACCGATTCTAAAAGTTACACTGAAATGTAAAGGACTTAGGATAGACAAAACAATTTTTTTAAAAAGAACAATGCTGGAGGATTTATACTATCTGATTTTAAGACTTACTATAAAGCTACATTGTCATCTTGCCCTAAGGGTAAACATATAGGTCAATGGAACAGAGTAGAGTCCACATGGTCAGTTGATTTTTTGCAAAGGTCCCAAGGTAATTTAAAGGAGGACTAAGAACAGTCTTTTCAACAGATGTTATTGGAACTATTGGATATCACATGAACAAAAAAATTGAGATGCATCCACACGTCACATTTTACACAATATTAAAAATGGAAGATAGACCTATATGCTAAAGGTAAAGTAAAACTTGTAGGAAAAAACATAGCAGAAATGTTTGTGACTTTGGGATAGATAATTTCTAAAGGTAGAAAAATACCCTACCAAAAAAATATATGTAATATAAATGAGACTTGATCAAAATCAAAAACTTTGCCTCAGAAGACACAGTTAAGACAATAAAAACAAGCCACAGACTGAGAAAATGTTCACAGAACATCTGACAGAAGTACTCCAGAATATGTAAAGAACTCATAATTCAATTTTTAAAAAATGCACAAATCCCAATTAAAAAATGGGCAAAGCATTTGAAAAGGTACTTCACAAAAGAAGATATTAAAAATATTTAGGATTTTGAAGTAGAGAAACACTTTGAATAAAAAAGATTTATATATTTTACTATATGAAAATTAGGAGTAAAAGACATCTTAAAGTGAAGACAAGTTATAAACTTTGAGAAATACAATGCATAAAATTAATAAAGAATTGTTAAGAAATAAAGAAATATTCCTTTTCCTGATTAGAACAACTGATAAAAACTAACCTGGCCTCAAAATATAAATATTTTAAAAATATATATGTTTATATGTGTGTATATCCACATACATGTAGTTGTGTATGTATGTACCTATTTGAAGACATTGGAAAGATAACAAGGCTGGGAAGAATTAGACCAAGATCTTAGAGAAAGTGTACATTTAGAAAGGTGAGCCTGGCATTTGGGTATACCTTTTCTCCAGGTTTGTTTTCCAGTTCCTGAGGAGGTAGATGAGAGACTGAGAAGGTGAGTAGAACTGTCCAGACTCATGAGGCTAAGGATGAAAACGATCTTTAGGGTCTATTCAGAAGGGCTTAATGTTGGGACCTTGAAGGGCTACTCCCTAGGAGTTAAGGTGAATCAGAAAGTGTTCGGCCTCCTCTCATAGGGATTAAAGTTTCACATCACGTCTTCTTAGTGTCTGATCATACTAAGGTGATCCAGGATTAGGAGTACACCAGGCCTCACTGCTTACCAGAAGTGAAGGTAAACCTCTTTAAAGATATCATCACCTCAAGCCTCCGCTTATGTCTGTGGTTTTCCATATATATTTTCTGGCTCTCAGTTCAAAGTAACCAGCATATGAACAAACAAAACAACATGGCAAGAACAAGGGAATTAACGGACAAAGAAAACCATTTGAAAGTATCTAGGTAATGAAATTATCAGATGCAGACTTTAATATATTCAAATCATAAAGACAGAATTTAAAATTTCAGCAGAAAATTGAAAATGAACAAAAGAACCTGATGGAAATTTTAGAATTAAAAAATATAGCAACAGAAATTAAGAATTTGATGGATTTAGATCAGATGGTATGGTACAAGAAAATAGAGCAAACCACTAAGAAACAAAAGGATGGAAAATACAGAAAAGAGCATAAGAGACATAGATGATACTTTAAAAAGGTCTAACATATATGTATTGATGTCCCAGAAGGAGAAAACTGGGAGTCAAGTAAGGCCAGGTAATGTCTGAGAATTTTCCAAATATTTAATATAACAGAGACATCAGACGACAAATTCATTAAGTCCTGTAATTTGGGCAGGATAAATACTTCACATTGAAAACAACATCTTTATTATCATTATTATTAGAAATTGTGAAAACCAAAGATGTAATCTTAAAAGCAAACAGTGGAAAAAAAGTTTAATTACCTTCAGTGAAGCAACATAAAAATCGCAGCTCATTTCTAATTGGAAAAAGTTGAAACCAAAAGACAGTAGCATGTTCTGAAACAGTAACTGCCATCCTGAAATGCTATACTCAGTGTAAATAGATAAAAGTAAAATAAAGGCATTTCAAATTGAGGGTATAGCCAGCAGACCACACTAAAAGGTTTTTTCCTAGTGAAAAGATTGTGGACTCAAATGGTAACTGTAGATGAAGGATTGGATAAAGAACAACACAGTGGATAATTCTAAATGAATACTGACTGTCCTACGAAGCATTAATAATAAAGACTTATGTGATTGTATTTATTTGTATGTTGTGTATCTGTATATAAAGGGAGATAAATTGGGAGTGAGAAAAATGTAATTAAAGTGTTCTGAGGTTCTTGTATTCTCTATGAACAGATAAAGGTTCTAATTTATATTTGACTTTGGTAAGTCAAGGATTATATTAGTAAAATATATAGCTATAAAAAGCTAGTAGAGGGAAATGGATAGAATAATGAAAACCAAAAATCCAAAAGAAGGCAAGAAAGGAGAGAAAGAAGAATATAGAGCAGAACGGACAAATAGAAGATAAATAATAAAATTGAAGATTTAAACCCAAATATATTGGTAATTATATTAAAGGTAAATGGATTATATGAACTAATTTAAAAAGATCATCAGACTGGATTTAAAAAAACACAAACTGTTTTACGAAAGCTATGCCTGAAATATAAAGGTGTAGAAAGATTGAAAGTAAGAAGGTGTAAGATTAAAAATTTGCTGACTCTAATGAAGATTATATCTATTAATATCAGACAAAATAGGTTTTAAGGCAAAAAAGCATTACTGAAATAGATATGTCATAATGATAAAAGTTCAATTCCCCAGGATGTTATAACAATCTTAAATTTGTATGTCCGTGATATCGTAACATCAAAAATATATAAAGCAAAAATTGACGAGACTAAAAGTAATAGAAAAATCATATGATGGCAGATTTCAGTTCACTTCTCAATAACTAAGAGCAAGACCCTATCTCTGCCAAAAAATAGAAAAATTAGCTGGGTGGGCATGGTGGTGCAATGCCTCTAGTCCCAGCTACTTGGGAGGCTGAAGCAGGAGATTGCTCGAGCCCAGGAGTTTGAGGTTGCAGTGAGCTATGATGACAGCACTTCAATCTAGGCTGGGCAACACAGCAAGACTCTGTTTCTGAAAAAAAAAAAAAAAAAAAAAGAAATTCAAAGACCCTGTCCCCCTACCCCCCCAATTCAATTTGGGTTCTATATTACTGTGCCATCAAAATTTACTTAAGATGGCGCTTTTAGATGTTGACAAGTGTTTGAGTGTTAGATTTAGTAGCAGTAGTAATTCTTTAAAGAAATACTTATCCAGCATCTCCTGCTTGCTGCCAAGTCTGTTAGGTGATAGCAGTATAGTGAGAAAGAAATACAACGATAGTTTCTTCTTTCCAGAGGTTATGTTCTAGTGGATGATTTAATGGCGGTGGGGTGGGGACAGAAATTAAACAAATAATCACACAAATAAATGTAAAGTTGCACTATGTTAGGGACATTGGTACATGGTTTTGTGAAGTGGTGTAATGAATGAATTGACCTTTTCTAAGTCTGAAGGAAGACATGAATAAGATCAGAAGAGGCAGCATCAGCATGTGCAAAGACTATGGCAGGAGACACAATGTGTGTTGGAAGCCTGTGTAAAGAAAGCTTGTGTAGCCATAGCACAGAGAACTAGAATAGTAGGGTCTCTTTGTGAAGTAATATATGAGTAATACTTACCTGGACAGGTAAGTAGATGCTGTGCATTGCTGGTTTTTAGTGGAGCATATGAAGAATTTAAGGCTTTATCCTTAGACTATAGGAAGTCATCGAAATATATTATGGAGATGGATGACATATTCGAAGTTGCATTTTGAAAAGATTGCAGTATGGAGAATAGATCTAAGGCCAATAGTGGACATTGATTGATTAAATCAATCTTATTAAAGTACTCTAGGTAAAGAAGTAATGGTAGCTTGGGCAACAGAGGTAATGGGCAGATTCCCTGAGTGTTTAGAAGATAAATTTGACAGGATAGGTTGGGTACTAGAGATGAGGTAGAAGAAGATAGCAAAGTATTATAAACTTAAATACTTGCTTTAGATTTAAATGAGTACATATTAAGAGTTATGTTTTGAAAATGTTTAAAAGTGAAGGAGATGCTTGAATAAATAGTAAATCATCTGTGCAGAAAATATGAGACTAAAAGTCATGTTTATGAATGTTTCATGGTAGCAGAAATATCTATGGTGTTACATAATAAAGCAGAATATCAACTTGTTTATGATATGTATTCTTAACTGTATAAAATTTTAATAGTGGAGCATACTAATTATCAGAAATGACTCTTTGATGTATAGACACCTCAGGAACAACATGCTGCTAATGGTCCAGAACTTCTGAGGAAAAAACGTACAACTTCAGCTGAAAAAAATACTTGTCAGCTTTATATTCAGACTGATCATTTGTTTTTTAAATATTATGGAACACGAGAAGCTGTGATTGCCCAGGTATTTATAATTATGCACTATTTTAGGTGTTCTCATGTTCTCTTATTGTTTTATTATACCTTTATTATACCTTTCCTTTAAAAATTAAAGTTAGCGAGTGTGTATCTCATTTTGGGGAAAAAAAGTATTTTCAGTTGTGATGTGACAAAATATGTAAGGTAAGTAAACAGATAACTGAAAGACCAGGTAGGATATTTCAGTGTCATTCAAAAGAGAGGTGTAAGAAAATGATTTCCTGAAATCATTTGGAAAGAGAAGCTTTGGAAAGAGAGTTAAATTTTCTAAGTTACATTATTATTTGTACTTGTGTTTTCTCAGCCCTCATTAAAGTATAAAGTTTTGAAGATGCCCTTGAAAATGTCCTTCATGTTGAAGGCACCCAGTGAGAATTTGATGAATGTATTTTTGACCCAAAAGATTCGTGACTGGGATGAAGGAGGTAGCACTAGTATAAATGATAGAATTCATTTAGGTGGTGGGGTTCAGCTTATTGTTAGACATGTGTGAAAGCCGGGTGATCATTCCCTTAGGATTTTGAAAATGTGGAACTGGAGCTTAGGGAAGATTAGCCTTGAGCTTTCTATGTGAAATTGAAGGGTACAAAAGCGATAGTGAAAATGTAGGAAGAGAATGAAATCAAAAGAGAAAAAACTGGAATGTATCTGTATATAGTGAATAGGAGGAAGAAGAGACGCTAGTAAGGAAAAATTTAATAGTTAAGGAGGCAGGAGATTATATAGGATTAGCCAAGGAATAAACAAGTTTTAAGACAAAGTACATAATTAATTGTGTCATCGCAGAGATATCAAGGAAAATGATTACAAAAGATAGTTAATTTTTAGTTGCTAGATTATCAATGAGCTTTAAGTAAGATTTCAATAGAATGTGAGGTTGAAAAACATTGCAAGCAGTAAGTTTGGCGGAGACAGTGAAAGTTTCAAGAAAAGTGAAAAATAGAAAAAAATGGTGATTTAGAAATAATATGGAATATTTGAGGGTAAAGGGAGTATAGGGATTATGTGAACAAATTGATAGGAAGGGGAAAACAATTCAGTAGAGAAACAATGTAAGATATAAGAGAAAGAAATACTGATGTCCTTGAATATCCACAATGTCTTTTGAAGAAAAATAATGTTCTTGAAGATCCTCTAAGAGTTGGAGTCAGGAATAAAGAAAAGTTGCCTTTTAAGAGGAAGAGTTACCCTTTAAGGAAGATAGAGATGGATAAAGATAGGGAAATTTGAAGATAAAGAGAGGGGAAAGTGGAGATGAATGCTCAGTAAAATATGAAGTATGATCTACTATGGAGAAATGTTTGAGCCACCAGTGTCGGGAAGGGAGTAGAAATAGCACTGGATAAAAGAATGCTAGGCTCAGCTGAGATTAGAAAGCATGACTTTATAGTGGACCCTATGACTTTCATTAGTAATGTTTGCCAGCCTGGGTTGCCTTTGATATCGTTAATGCTTTTTACTTGACCATCTTGTTTTATATTTGTACAGTTTATTCAAAAATAGTTTTGAAAGTGCATACATGTTGTCACATAAAAATGGTAGCAAGAGTGCTTTTTGTAAATGAAGTTGGGAAGGTAGTATACGGAGTGGTTTAGCAGCCAGAGAGTTTAGTTGGGAATTGGCTAGGTAAACAAATGCTTTTGTTTTCTATCAGCATGCTTATGTCTAGAATTTAGCAAAATCCGAATGTATCTTTTTTATATTTGTGTTATCTCCCTCCCTCCTTTCCTCACTAGAATAAACCTCTGTAAATATATAGGACCTTCTCTATTTTGTTCACCACCATATTCCCTGCACCTAAAACAGTGCCTAGTATGTAAAAAGTGGTCAACAAAGCTTATAGAATGTGTACCAAGAGTACAGCAATAGAAGGATTAAAGTCAGGGAATGACTGAGCGTCCTGATATTGTCAGGAATGTTCAAAGGATAAATAGACCAAAATACCCTAGGCAGAGGAAGCATGTGAAAAGGCATGGATGTGTGACATTGTAGGATGGATTGAGAAAACAAAATTTTTATGTGACTGAAACAAGAGTGTATGTTTGCTGTTGGCCAGGGAAGAATCTGGAAAAGATACAGAATCTCCCCTCTCAGCCCAGTTATCCATTGTGTAATGTATCTAGTATATGATGTAGGCATTTTAAAATTCGAATGTGGTGGAACATGAATAATTAATTCTTGATTTTGGAAATGGAAATTAACAATCTTTTTCATATTTCAACATTGCCTCTAAAATACTGTTCTTTTTTTAAATTGACAGATATCCAGTCATGTTAAAGCAATTGATACAATTTACCAGACCACAGACTTCTCTGGAATCCGTAACATCAGTTTTATGGTGAAACGCATAAGAGTAAGAAACTTCAATAGTTACAAACATTTAAAAAGTGAAACAATTGGAATCATGTTTACGAAAAGAAAATGCTTCCTTTTTATTTCATCTTTATATGCATGTAATAGTTTAATTTAAATTATATCTACTGATGTAGTTTATCTTTACTCTTGGCATTTACACACACACGCGCACACACACACACACACACACACACACACACACACACACACGCATACTGCGGTTTATGATTTCCGAATTAAAGGCCTTAATCTGTACTACAATAGAGGTAAAATACTACCTCTACCTCTACCTAATCTGATTAATATACCATCAAGAAAGCCCTAACCCCTCAATAAGTACAGATATACTACTTGACTTCCCTCCCCCTGACCCCTGACATTATTCCCTAGTTTCTTAAGATTTGCCTTGTGCAATATTTTTCGGTATGTATTCCATTTGGTGCAGCAGGAGGGAAGGAGGATAGGTGCAGTGTTTAAATATTAAATAAAATTAGAACTTAGAAAAACGTTGAATACTATAATCTTGAAAATTCACAGCTCACACTAAAATGTTTCAAGTTTTGAGAAGTCGTACAGGAAAGAAACCCATATTTTTCTAAACTACTTTGACCGTGGAACTTTTTAAAAATTAACGTCAACTGAGATTCCAAAATACTGCAGAACACATTTTGAGAAATGCTAATCCAGAGCCACAGGATCACTGATGATTAATTTTAATGTTATAAATTGCAAATAAATATTATATTAATTACTGTCAAAATTGGCTGTTTAAAAAATTCTCTGAATTTTATAAATACATGTGTATAGCTTTTAAGAATTTATAAACTAGATAAACACCTGAGTTTAAAAAAATCATTTCACAAAAACGTATTTGCCAGACTTCCTTTATATTTGTGCTCTCCTGGTTTTCTTAAAATATGGTTGACTGTGTGCTCTCTTCTGCATCACATATACTAAAAAAATATGGTTGACTATATAAAAAAAAGTATGTGCTAGCAAATTTTAGTGAATACATAATTTAGTAACATAGCTATAGGTGATCCTTCCTTTTAAAAGTAGTATGATTAAATATCAAATTGGATTGTTTTATACTGTAGATTTACAGTATAAGAACTGTTCATAATCAGTTGCTTTCATATATCCTGAGAGCAATGTAAACCCATATGTGAGCAAGTAAAAGTGAAAAGTGGTATAAATATTGCTGTTTAGTAGCCAGAGCAATAAAATGCTAAGTAGTGAAAAGTGGAGAACTCCAGAACAAATTTTAGTGAAGCACTTTTTTTAGGAAAATGATTCGTATTATGAAGAAATACATGTATATAAATGAATAATGTGGCAGTTGGTTGTTTCTAAACCATAACTCTTATTAAAACCTTGGTTTAAATTTTATCTGTTGAAGATTGTTCATGACCCATTAAATAATTTAAAATTTATATTTTCAGCAACTATTTAAATATTAATTGCCTCATTTTTAATACAGGTAACTAAAATTTAGATGTAATTTTTATTTGTAGCCAGTATTACAGAATTGTCAGGGAATTTCATTTCTATATTTAGTGGAGGAAAGCCACAGCATGTCGTTAAGCATGGACTATCTATAATATATAGTGTGCTTACTTTTGAATTTTTTTTGTGTTAAATGACCATAACTGATTGTTTTTGGTTAATTGTTAATGGAGAAACCAAATGATCTGAAATCTGTCCTTAGGCAGTTGTCCTTATGGTGTTTTTGCCATCCCACTTTTGAGCCTCTTGGTTTTACTAGAGGGTATGGATCATAAAAAGACCTGTAGTTCTTGTTGTATCAACCATTATATCATCCCTTTACTACCAGCATTTTCAAATAGACTAAAAGTTTGCCTTCTAGTAAAAACATGTACTTTCATACATTCCTTTTTTAACCTCTGTCAAGTCTTGTGTGTAATTCCCTGGCTTACCTGGGGAAAGCCAAATTGTTCTAGGACTTAAAGGGACAGGCAGGGGTCTCATAAAGAAGGCTAATAAATGAAAGCTTTTGTTTCAAAGAAATTTGATATTATAATAGATTATTCTTCAGATTGTGAAGGAGGAACCTTTACCAGGAGTATAGTAGCTGAGTATCAAAAGAAACAGTGTAGAGGAACTCACCTTAAAATAGTCAAAGAAGTTGAAATTAGAAAGCAAATAAAATTCTTGCCCACATTTAGGAAAAAAAAATGAACTTGCTGTTAGTTGGATTCAACTCATGTGTCTCTTTAGGCAAGGAGAACCAAGAAAATGATTTGTCTACAGAACTGATAAAGTCTTGAGTTCAAATCTATCTTATGTTCTAATAATTAGGTAAAATTAGGGTTTTATGTCTTTATACTTGTCACCATATGTAGGAGATTAGCACTGAAGGAGACTTGTTTAGATGATTGAATTTGAGAAACTGTATTTCCTTTATTAGAGGTTTTGAAAGCAAAACTTGTTCTTTTTCCCCAAGTGTTTAGTATTCAGGAATCTGGTAAATACTTGCTCAGAAATGTAACATCTTCAATTTTACTTCCCCGACCCTGCCTTTTTTTTTTTTTTTTTTTTTTTTTTTTTTTTTTTACTTCTGTGATCAGCTTGGGAATGGGCGTAGTGAGAACTCTAGAAGCCTTAATTCAGGCCTGGTTTCCATCAGACCCTAAGCATATTGTACAGGTATATGCAGAAGGAAGTAAGCAGAGACACTAAGGCTCTGCTGACATTAATTGCTTATTTAAATTATTGTTTTGGATTTTAGATCAATACAACTGCTGATGAGAAGGACCCTACAAATCCTTTCCGTTTCCCAAATATTGGTGTGGAGAAGTTTCTGGAATTGAATTCTGAGCAGAATCATGATGACTACTGTTTGGCCTATGTCTTCACAGACCGAGATTTTGATGATGGCGTACTTGGTCTGGCTTGGGTTGGAGCACCTTCAGGTAGTTTACCTATCTATGTCTTAACTTACTATTTGAAACAAAAAGCAATTTTTAGGACAGATTGAATTTTCAAAGTATAGGAGAAAGTGATATCTGTACAATGTCTTAATTCACACTACTCGAGTTAGGCAAGATTCAGAAGAGTAATGTAAGTGGCAAAATAGATGAAGCAGCTTTTTATTTTGAAAAGAGTACAGGGAAAAATCCTGACATTTCCATACCCATTTAGTAGCTGAAATAAATAATTTATGGAAAAAAAGTAGTACTTTTGAAACCAAAAGGAAACATAATCTTTCCACAAAAGTTAATAATAGGGGACTAGGAGTCAAAAGGGAAACATCGTACTCTTGCTTTCTGTTCTGTAGTGAGATAAAGAGCAGAGAAACCCTGGTCAGGAGCAGCAGGTATTATTTTATTATTATTTTATTTTATTTCTAGCTTTTATTTTAACAAAAGGGAAGTGTTACATGGAAAGAGATGTAGGCAGGAAACCCCCAGTACCCACAGCTCTGCTAACATCATCACCTGGGCCCACACTGTGCCGAGTCTCTGCCGTAGACATAAAAACTTACTGTTATTGAGAACACTGGAATAGGATAATCCCCTTCCCATTACATTGAAGGGAATGGAGGGAGGGGGAAGGATCTGTGATTTATAGTATGGTAAGATCTGTAGTCTACTTCAGAGAAATACAAATTTATTAATTAAAAGATGAATGGAAAGGACCTCAGACTTGCCAAGTGGAGTTTGATCAGTAGCCTATTGTCTTCTGACCTATATACAGCAAATCCTCCTTCTCCTGATATTTCATTTTTTTTCTTTTTTAAAAAATTAACTTTTATCCAGAGTAAGACAAGCTTTTCTATTCCCATTCTTATTAGTTTATTCTTTTATTTGTTATGAATATTTTAAGATCTTAAGTAGTACTATATTTTCTTTTATATTTCTTGCTCTTTTTTAAACCAGTAATGAATATCGTTTTTGTAATTTCCAAGGCTTCTTTTGTTTTTCTTCCATGTTTTAAAGTGTACTCAATTTCATGATGTCATCATGGTACAAGTTTATGTCATGGGCTGAACATTATAGTGCAATATTTTTGGATATTTGTCTTTTATGATAATCTGTGCTGTTTGTTACTTGCCTTGTCAGCAGGTTGTACAGCTCACTCTTTCCTGTGATAGTTCATGTTTTACGACTTTTATACTCTGAAATCTCTTTTCCCCTGGAATAGTTGGATGATTTTATCACAAAAGTTTATGATTCCTTTTCCCTGTTCATTTATAAGTACTATAAAGACTCAGGGATTCATTCGATTTTGCTTTGTATATTATCTATTAATATAGTTGTTCTTAAGTCTCACACAAATAAGTGGTTCTCAAAGTGTGGTCCATGGACTGGCAGCATCAGCATCACCTGGGACTTTGTTAAAATATAAATTTATAGGCCCTATCCAAGTCTATTGAATAAAAAGCTGTCAGTGTGGGGCCCAACAATCTTTGTTTGAACAAGCCTTCCAGGTGATTCTGATGCACACTGAAGTTCAAGAACCATAACATTAATATTTTTGTCTCTAAAGCTTTCTCAGAAGATGCCTTCTGGGCAAGTGAGTGTGTGATCTCAAACCAAAAACTTCCTGCCATTTTGTATTTTTAACTATGGACTGTTGTTCATTAAGAATATAATGGTTCTGTAGGAACTTGATCAAATTTTTCCTACATCTTCAGATATCCTTATGTCAATAGATTCATCAACTTAATTTTTTAAAAAATAAGCTTTATTTTTGAGAACAGTTTTAGATTTATAGAAAAATTAAGCAAATTAGAGAATTCCCATGTCCCCACCTCCTCCCTTGGGAGTTTTGAGGAGTTCTGGTCAGGTATATTGTAGGATGCTCCTGTATTTGGAATCTGTCTGATGTTTTTCCTAATGATTAGACTGGGGTTATAGGTTTTATGGACACTTGCTATTTAAGATATTGGGACCACCATTGGTAATATTGCTTATTTTGCTGAGGTAGCAGTAGGCAGAGTTCTGGATTGAAAATGGTGTGACGTGTTACTTGTATTTTTGTCATTAGGTTCTTCATAAGGGTGAAGCAGAATACTTCCTGTGTACTTTATGAGCAAAGATACAGTGTTTAGCAACCAAAATGGAAAAATGAGACCCCTGTTGTTAACCTTCTGTCCCCATTTCCCCTGCTCTGCTCTGTTTTTTTTCTTTCCATATTATCTCTCTTCTTTATTTCAGGCATCAGATGCCCTCTTCCATTACTCTGTTAAATCTTCAAATCCAGCTCTTAAAAACCTTTTTCTAAGAGCTCCTGGGCATGAGCTAGGCAGAGACAGAAGAATAGGGGCCAGGGTGGGAAAGAGAAGAGATTTTTTTTCCTTAGGCTGAAGTTTTTCTAGCATAGGGTACCTGCCTTGAAATAACACTCACAACTTCCTTCTCCCCTTCTCTTTGCCTTTACTGGCTGAACTGAGTTTTATATTTGACTTATATCTTATTTTTATTTTTTACAAGGAATGTTTTATAGTTAGTCTTCTTGATTATTTCAATACCCCTATGAGGTATAGGTATTACTACTGTCTTCATTCTATAGATGAGGAAACGGGTTCAGAAACTTTGTGAACAACCTAGTATCACACAGCTGCATGTGAATCAGAATATGGAATCCGGACCTTTTGACTCCAGAGGCAGTGCACTTGAGTTATTTTACTAGGTAATATATATATGTACTGTAACACCCTAGCCTTTTCTGAGAAGTTTCTAATAAGTTGAAATGTTTCCTGCTTCTTGGTAGAGGTTTATGTTGCTGGAATCTATTTTCTTTTTCCTTAAGAGAGAAGAGTTATAAACTGATATTAAGCTATATATTTTTAAAATTTTTAATTTTATTATTATTATTTTTTGAAACATGGTCTTGCTCTGTCACCTGGGCTGGAGTGCAGTAGCATCATCATAGCTGGGCTCAAGCAATCCTCCTGCCTCAGCCTCCTGAGTAGCTGGGAACTGCAAGCATACACCACCATGTCTCGCTGATTTTTCTAATTTTTGTAGAGGCAGGGTCTCGCTCTTGCTCAGGCTTAAATTTTTTATTAATTAACTTTTTTTTTTTTTTTAAGAGGCAGGGTCTCACTCTGTCACCCAGACTGTAGTGGAGTGGCATGATCATAGCTCACTTCAGCCTCCAATTTATAGGCTCAAGCAATCCTTGCGCCTTAGCCTCCTGAGTAGCTAGAACTACAGGCTCACTCGACCATGCTCGGCTGATTTTTAAATTTTTTCTGTAGAGACAGGGTTTTGCTCTGTTGCCTAGGCTGGTTTCAAACTTTTGGCCTCAAGTGATCCTTCCATCTCAGCCTCCCAAAGTACTGGGATTATAGGTGTGAGGCACCGTGCCAAGCCTATTTAGCTTAATTTTTGTTCGTCCTGGTTCTATCGTATTACTTGGCTTAATTTCATTTAATTCTGTATATATTTCACTACTCAAATAAATGGTAGCGAAAAGGATTTTGTTGTGTTATTGTTATATTTGTTAATTCTCACAGAGAGTTGCTCACATTGTTAGCTGTAGTCCTCTTCACTGATTTAGTTGAGCTGGGAAAAACAATGAGGGCTGAAACATTTGAATAGTAAGTTTCTTGTCTTTGAATCTTTTTTACACTATTTTTTATTTGTTTTTATTTAATACTATCTTGTAGTTGTGTGCTGCCTTGGGTTTTCTAATGAGGAAAACACACCTCCTACCCAACTTTATAAAACTAGAAATAGCCAGTGAAGTGGGCTGACTTGGAGGTTCCCATCTAAAGTTATATAGGGCCTCGAATGGAGCCAAAAAAATGAGTCTGGTCCCCAAAACAAAGTCAGTCTTAAATGTGAAACCGGAAAGATTAATATTTTCTTTAAGAACAGTTCTGTGTTAAGCTTGTAGCCTCTTATTTGATTTAGACTTAAACATTGGCTCTTAACAAAGTAAATTATTTAAATTAGATAATCCCTTTGCTCTGCTGCATTTGCCGAACCCCTCTAGTGACACACGTTTTCGAAGGCCATTTCGCTGGCCTGTGAAGTAAGGTACAGTAAATCCTCACTTAACATTGTCAGTAGGTTCTTGGAAACTGCAACCTTAAGTGAAATGACCTATAATGAGACCAATTTTTATTTTCTCATTAATGTTATAAGGAAACAACCTTGAATGAAATGATGTAATTTGAGGGCTTACTCTACATCATTTTGCTTAACAATGTTAAGGGAGGACTTACTGTATATTCTGCTCCTATGTTATTCATCTTACTGTTATCAGTTAACATAATGAAAATAGTCTTAATAAATCCAGGTCATTAAATAAGTCTAACTTTGGCATTCATCTTCATAGTTAATCCTGAACCACTCAGTATTCCTTTGAATTGTGAAGAACATTTTTTGAGACATTTCATTTGGTAGAAATTAGTCTCTTCTGTTTTTTTTTTTTTTTTTTTTTTTTTTAGTTTAGAAATTTTGGTTTGATATTATGTATTAGAATTTGAAATGTATAGAGCTCAACACAAACTTCTCAGGATAACTCACAACCTATTGAATTCTTAACCCATAGTCTAAAAGACTAATTTCAAAGGCTGGGAGAATTATATCATTACAATGTTGCAATAAGACACTTGCTATTGGCATTTTGTGCAGGTCTGGATCCTTGGGGTGGATATTTAACATCTCTGGTCTCTACCCAGTGATGTACCTAGTACATGTGGGTACGGCTTCCCAGACTTGAAAGCCAAAAGAATGCCCTCTCCTAGTTCCTGATAACCCCTCTGGGAGTGGTACTACTGTCTGATCCAGAATTATTGCTCAGATTAATATTATATGGTCAGCATGCTATTAATTTTAGATTTCTTCACATCAAAACTGTATTTATAGAATCTGTCAAGGTGTTATATTACTGTTGTATTTTTTCTAAGGCTTTTTTGGGGGATTGCAGTGGGGTAGGGTGAGTCTTTTTTTAAAGTTTAGAATAGATATTCTATGACTTTAGCTCTCAGACCATCCTGTAGGTAGAAAAATGCCATTACACTTACTTGTTGCTCATTAAATCACCCCTCAGTAATTGCTTTTGACCTGAATTAAAAACATTTTGCTTTTCTCATTAACAATTTGTATTTTTCAGTGATGAATATATGTGTAGTAAAATCTTAAATTTATAATATAAAACAATTACTTGAGCTTGAGTTATAGTTTAGCTATGGTATCTATGATGTTTTATTACTAATTGAATTTCTGGTATATCAGAACTACTTGTAGTATTTTAAAAGCATTAAACCATAAATTATAGAATTAGATACAGTAGTTTGTTTCTTCCTGTATAATTGATGTATTCCAGCGTATGCTATTAGTCTGTAACAAATATTAAACTTTTATTCATATAAGCAATAATCGTAAAGATCAAAAGCAATTGTTTAAGAAGCTAAGCAAAATGTAAATTACTTTCCTTAACCTGTGATCTGGTGGTAAAAACATTTTAAAAAGTTATAAATTACAAAGTCTATATTTCAGAAGAGTATACTCAAATTTATGTATGATCTTCCCTTAAATTAGACCTTAAAAATACAGAAAAGCGTGTATTATCAGAGTTTTAAAAATATGCCTATTTATTTTTTTAAACTGATAGATTTGCAGCGTCGAGTCTTTTATGCTTAATTCAAGTTTGACAGTACCGCATAGGGCCAATTTGCATATGACAAAGCTTCACTAAAGCAGGATATTAATTTTACTATTTGTTTAAAACTATAGTATGTGTACTATAGTTATTACATACAAAGTACTTATTTGTATATTTTCTAGTCTCTAGAAATGGTAATGATGTAGTCCTTAGGATTCATCTCCAAAAGTAGAACTACTTAAGAAAATATATCAAATATTCACAAATTATTTTGTGTTTTCTCTCTATTCAGTTTTCAGTGTAGAAAAGATAGTAAGTTTTGAATATCATAAAGGTTCTCAACCCCTTTTTGGGTTAAATCTGCATACGGCTCAGTCTTTTAGTTTTCTGTGAAGCACATTAATTCATTTCAGCTTTGTAAATTATACATGGTACCAGTAATTCAAATTTATGCTTTATTGCCATATATTTCCTTATATTTAATAGGAATAAGGGAACAGTTGTAGTATCATGCCTTTTGTGCAGATCTATTTTGAATTGCCTTCTGTTTTGAATTACATACTTTTTCAGGGATTATGTTAATAAATATTAAGACTTTTTAAATGGTTTAGAAATTTGGTTGTAGCTTTGTATATAGAAAGCTAATTGAAATAATTTGATCAGTTGTCAGAATACCCTAATTTGGTTGACTGTATGTCAACCAAATCAATAGGGACAGATATATGTATATATATTTTTTAAAGAGACAGGGTCTTGCTCTGTTACCATGCTGGAGTGCTGTGGCTTTCTTGATCATAGCTCACTGTAACCTTGAATTCCTGGGCTCGAGCAGCCTTCCTGCCTCATCCTCCCAAGTAGCTGGGACTACAGGCCCATGCAACCATGCCTGGCTAATTAAAAAAAAATTTTTTTGTAGAAACGATCTTGCTATGTTGCCCAGGCTGATCTCAAACTCCTGGGCTTCAGCGATTCTCTCACCTCTTTCTCCCAAAGTGCTGGAATAATAGGCATGAGCTACCACATCTGTCAGGGGCACCTTTTAAATGTAAACTAAAGAACTTCTCATTAAAAGTTTTTATGTAATAAAATTAATTAAAAGAAAGTATAGTGTTCTCAGTGCAATGTACATAAAGACAGGGATTGACCAAGCAGTTTCTGATTTTCCTGTTATTCTTTTTCTGATTTCTTATAACTGCTTTTAGATGCAAAAGCACTAATGTTTTGGTGTTAAACTCTCAAATTCCTACTAATGAACAGACAAATTACAAAATGATTGTGTTTAACATAAGTAGAAATGCAGTTTTTCTTTTAAAATTTGAAAGTGTTTTCAAGCACATTGGAAAATCATAATTCAATTTTTAAACTTATTTTGAAAAAAATTTCAAACCTGCTAAAAAATTTCCAGAATAGTACAGTGAATTACTAATAGATTTTGCCACATTTGCTTTTTGTCTCTTTTCTTCCTTCCCACCTTCTCTCCTTCCTTCTTTCCTCCATCCCCCTCTTTTTTTCTTTTTTTACCCATGTGACATAATTATTTTCTTTTTTACAAATATATGTTGCATCAGGATAGTGAATCATGTACTCATATGCATCACTGCTGTTATTTGTAGAAGTGACTTTGTCAGAATCTACTTGAGAATATTTCGTTCAGTATTCATTTAACTTAAATCAAATTTTCTTTTTAAAAGATGAAAACATATAGGCTTTGACTCAGTATGAATATCGATATAGTCAAATTTAAAGAAATATAAATATTGTTTTCCTAAGTTAATGGGAGCAAAAATTTGGGGACATTTTGACTATGAAGAACATTTTGTAAAGACTGTGTACTCAATCCTGGGAATTTCTTTATGAGTGCCATTAAAATTTTTATTTTTTATTTGAAATGATTTCCTAATCTTGGACCAAAGAAATTTTTGAGTATTTGATACATTTGGGTACCAATTGTATTTTAGATTCAAAATACAAAATGTTTTCATTTAAAGGATATGTTGGCTGTTTTCAGGGGAAGAAGGAATTAAATCCTAATTTATTCTTTTTTTTTTGAGACAGAGTCTCACTCTCTTGCCTAGGGCGAGTGCCCTGGCGTCAGCCTAGCTCACAGCAACCTCAAACTCCTGGGCTCAAGCAATCCTCCTGCCTCAGCCTCCCAAATAGCTGGGACTACAGGCACGTGCCACCATGCCCGGCTAATTTTTTCTATATATTTTTAGCTGTCCAATTAATTTCTTTCTATTTTTAGTAGAGATGGGTCTTGCTCTTGCTCAGGCTGGTCTCGAACTCCTGACCTCAGATGATCCACCCGCCTCGGCCTCCCAGAGTGCTAGGATTACAGGCGTGAGCCACCGGGCCCTGGCCTCCTAATTTATTCTTTTGTTTTGTTTTGTTTTGAATTAGGAAGCTCCGGAGGAATATGTGAAAAAAGTAAACTCTATTCAGATGGTAAGAAGAAGTCGTTAAACACTGGAATTATTACTGTTCAGAACTATGGGTCTCATGTACCTCCCAAAGTCTCTCATATTACTTTTGCTCATGAAGTTGGTCATAACTTTGGATCTCCAGTAAGTATTGCCTAATTATCAGAAATTATTTAAAAAGTTATTAGCCTAACTTTTGTCTATTTACAGTGAAAACAAATATGCATATGAATATTTAGTTTTTATGTCAGAATATAGTAATGTACTTGACCATACTGAAAGGGAGGAAGATAGAATATTTGTGATTAAAATAAGAAAAGTGAGCATAACAATGCCAGAATTCTATGAAGGCAAGGAATTTTGTCTGGCTTATCCGTTTATTTATTTATTTATTTTTTGAGACAGAGTCTCACTCTGTTGCCCTGGCTACAGTGAGTGCCATGGCGTCAGCCTAGCTCACAGCAACCTCAGACTCCTGGGCTGAAGCAATCCTTCTGCCTCAGCCTCCTGAGTAGCTGGGACTACAGGCATGCGCCACCATGCCCGGCTAAGTTTTTCTATATATTTTTAGCTGTCCGATTAATTTCCTTCTATTTTTGGTAGAGACAGGGTCTCGCTCTTGCTCAGGCTGGTCTCGAACTCCTGAGCTCAAACAATCCGCCCGCCTCGGCCTCCCAGAGTGCTAGGATTACAGGCGTGAGCCACTGCGCCCGGCCTGTCTGGCTTATTCAGACAAAATAATATCTATATTTCCTGGCCCTGGAACAGTGCCTGGTACATAATGCACTGAAATATCTTTTGAATGAGAATCATTATTCATTGTTTAAAGTACATTTTGAATGTTCAGCAAATTGTGAAATGTTTTTTTTTTCTGCTTTGTTTCTGTTAAAGCATTATTGGGGTTTACTTGATTTGTCTTTCTCTGTGGAATGAGATTGATATTTAAAAAATCTTTTCTAACATACAAAAAGGTAGAAAAAAATAGGACAATAAACTCTCATATGCCCCATGGTCCAGAACAAGGATCAGGAAGCTTTTTCTGTAAAGGGCCTGTTAGTAAACATTTTAGGCTTTGGGAAGAGCATTTGGTCTCTGTTGCATATTCTTTTTTGTTGTTTTTACAATTTTTTAAATATGGAAAAACCATTTTAGCTTATGCTATATAAAAAGAGGCTGCGGGATGCGCTTTGCCAACCTCTGATTCAGAGTCAATAATTACCTAGATTTTGCCACATCTCTTTTCTGTATTCCTTTCTTTTTCTTTACTAAGCTATTTAAGGCAAATTGATTTATCCTTACATATTTTGGTATGCATTTCTGAAAAATAGACATTTTCTTATATAACTACAATGTGGTTATTATACCTAACAAAATTAACAGAAATCTTTGATATTATTTAATGCCTAGTTTATTTGATTGATTGATTGAGACAGAGTCTTGTTCTGTCACCCTGCTAGAGTGCAGTGGCATGATCATAGCTCACTGCAACCTCAAACTCCTGGGCTCAAGGGATCCTCCTGCCTCAGCCTCCCAAGTAGCTGGGACTACAGGTGCGTGCCACCGCACCCGGCTAATTTTTCTATTTTTTGTAGATATGGGGTCTCACTCAGGCTGGTCTTAAACTCCTAGCCTCAAGGGTTCCTCCTGCCTCAACCTCCCAGAGTGCTAGGATTACAGGCATGAGCCACTGTGCCTGGCCCATTATATTGATTTTTAAGAGACCTAAAGATCAATACAACACAGAAATATGAAATACTGAAAGATATCCTTAGCGATTTTGGTAGAGCTTATTAAAAATAACACTTTGGAAAACTTCACTTGAAATGGTATGTACATTCATGTTACTTTTACCTTATCACTTGTAAAAATGCAAAATTTTATGGTTTTAAATGTAAATTATCTACTAGTAGCTTAAAATCTGCAAATGCACTTCTCCAATTTCCCCAAGTTTATTGAGTATATGCCATCTCACTAAGTTGCAAGTCTTTCCTCTTCTAAGTCCTGGTGAGAAATTGACAGGTTATCGACGCTCCTGGATAAAGGATTTAAAATGTGCTTAATCTCTTTACCTCTTGACTGCTTTTGTGATCTGTTCTTAAAAGAGTATTTGAAATTTTAGAGATGAGCGGAGAATTGTTGTTCATGGTTAATTTGCGTTTTCAAAGACAAGTAAATCTTCCCTCCTCCCCCTACCCAGTTTCCTTGGTTCCAGGCCTTACAGGGTAATTGTGGTCTCTTTCCAACTACTGTCTGTCTTCTAATGTGGGGCTTCTCGTTTTAACATACATATAAATCACCTGAGGATCTTAAAAATACAGAGTTTGTTTTAGTAGGTCTTTGGAGGGGTCTGAGTTTCTATATTTCTAATACACTCCTGCTGCTGCTGGTCTTTGGACCACATTGGAGTAGGGACTATAGACCATTCTCTTTTCACTTCTAATTTATTTTCTACCTAGCCGTCAGGTGTTTTTAGTACATTAATGTTGTACTATGTACTGCTTATTGTTTAATGGGTAAATTGGTTTGCATTCTTTGTCTGCCTTGCTGTCTTTTCCTGTTACACCACTCTATTTTTAAAGATTCTACCATGCTCAAGTACATCCCATCTTCTGTACATGTTACTAATTCTGCCATCTATATTCATAATAGATGCTTGTCTTTATCTGTTTTGTGTTACTATAAAGGAATACCTGAAGCTGGGTAATTCATAAAGAAAAGAGGTATATTTGGCTGACAGTTCTGCAGGCTGTGTAAGAAGCATGGTGCCAATAGCTGTTCAGCTTTTTTTGAGGGCCTCAGGCTGCTTCCACTCATGGGAGCAGGTATGTGCAAAGATCACATGGTGAGAGAGGAAGCGAGAGGTGGGAGGTGCCAGGTTCTTCTTAACAGCCAGCTCTCTTGTTCGAACTAACAGAGTGAGAACTCACTCACCCTCCACCCCCAAGAAGGACATTAATCTATTCATGAGGAATCTGCTCCCATGACCCAGACACCTCCTATTAAACCCCACTCCAACATTGGGGTCACATTTCAACTTGAGGTTTGGGGGAACAAACATCCAAACTATAGCAATGTGTAATAAATATTTATTGAATAATTTGATCATAAGATCAGCCAGAACCATAAACTCCTAAACCTGTCTCCCTTGACATCTTTATCTGAAGTCTCTCTTTTTCCCTCCTGCTATATATCTGTACTATGTCAATGTTCCTTTCCCCCGAATGGTTGATATTATCCCTCATATTTATTCTATCCCAAGTATTTGTTGTGTGTCTGTTATAAACTGCATTATAAACTTTGTTGTGGGAAGTTGTAATCGTAAATGAGACAAGTTCCTGTCTCTTAATTTGAAAATTCTAGTATGTACCCACTCTTACCAAATTAATCTTTGTGTAAATGTAGTTCTAATCATGCCATTTCTGTTTACAACCTTATTTCCACTATATTGCTGATATTATTGATATACTTTCCTTATCTTAGTATTTAGGGTTTTCCATAAATTGGGTGTAACTATATTTCCAGTGTTGTCTCCCCTCACCTGTCATGTAATTCACAGACCTTTAAAACTTTCTTCTGCCAGGAAGATTATTCCTTCCCATCTTTGGCTATTGAAATCTTGATCCATGTTGTTATATGATGTTAATATGGCCCCTTTTCAGGAAATTTGGCAATATCTATCAGGACCCTTAAAGTGTTCTACTTTTTAACTCAGTAATTCTACCTCTTGAAATCCAACTGAAAGAAATAAATGGAGAATCTATTAAAGAGTTATTGTGTTTGAAAATTAAAAATTAGGAAAATATAACCATTGCAGTTTTATTTATAATAGCAAAAAGTTTTTAATGGCCATACAATATGGAAATATTATGGAATGCTCTGCAGTCATTTAAAACTGAAGCTTTGCAGTGTACACCTTAGACTGTTAAGCTGAAACATGCATATAACTGTATACATGATATAGTGCAAATTTTGTATTAGATTATGATACAGCTAGATATATAGAAAATAGACCAAATGTTAATAGTATTTATTGTTTGTGGTAGATTATGATTGAATTTTTCTTTTTTTTCTTTTTTTTTTTTTTGGGACAG